>PVLC010026540.1:0-22630 GCA_004027655.1 Graphiurus murinus | reverse complement strand
GTGGTGGCGCACGCTTGTAATCCCAGCATTCGGGAGGCTGAGACCGGAGGATCCGGGTTCGCGGCCAGCCTCAGCTACCTAGTGAGGCACTCCGCAACTTAGTGAGACTCGGTTTCAAAATAAAGAATAAAAAAAAAAATAGGGCTGGGGGTGTAGCTCGGAGGTAGAATGCCCCTGAGTTCAATCCCCAGTACCGCCAAAAAAAAAAGACACGCCTGAGCTCCTGACCTACAGATTTGTGAGCAAAGAAATGATTACTGTAAGCTCCCAAGTTTGGGGATAGTTTGTTATACAAATGGAAATACTATTATAAACCATTGTAATAATCACCTCCAAAATTGATTCTGCCCGTGTCTAGGCCCCTTCACAATATGATGTTGCCACACCTGCCATCAAGAGGTGAGGACTTCTGACTTCCTATGACCATAAGAACATAGCAGAAGAAACCGTGCACGTCATCCTCGCTGGAAGATAAGGGGCCACCTGGAGAGCAGAAGAATGCCCGCTGACAGTTGGCTCCATCTGACGGTGGAGTGTGACATGTGACACACTCCATCTGACGTGAATAAGGCTATTATTATTATTATTATTATTATTATTATTATTATTATTAGTGGTGGTGGTGGTAGTACTGGGGATGGAATCCAGGGGCATTCTACCTCTGAACTATACCCCTGGCCCCATTTTATTTTTATTTGGAAACAAGGTCTCACTAAATTGCAGGGGGCCTCACTAAGTTATTGAGGTTGACTGTGAACCTGTAATCCTCCTATCTCAGACTCTCAAGTACTGGGATTACAAACCTGTACCACCACTCTCAGCTGAGTAAGGCCATCTTGAAGCATCTGACAGCAAAGGACTGTAGACATATGACTTAGCCCAAGTAAGGCCACCCAGATTGCTGATTGTGAGAGAACTCAGGGACATTCTACCTCTGAGCTACACACCCAGCCCTTTTTATTTTTTGTGTGGAAACAGAGTCTTACTAGGTTGCTGAGAGTCTTGCTATGTTGCCGAAGCTGTCCTTGAACCTGTGATCCTTTTGTCTCAGCCTCCCAAGTACTGACATTACAAGCATACACCACTATGCCCAACAACTGTTGTTCTTTTAAGCCACTAAGTGTTGGGGTGGCATTCTGCTCAGCAAAGGGCAATGGAATAAAGTGCTCACCTGTCTGGCTCCCAGCTGGTTCACCTGGTCTGGCTCCCTCAGTCTTCCGTACCCCAAGCATAAGTCCAAGCACTCAGTGAAGCCTTATGATGCAGATCACCTTCTGGCTCCATTTGCCAGTTGGACATAGAGAACAATGGTGAGGTCCAGATGCTCTAGAAGTGCTCTGCAGGTGCTCTGCCTGGAGTTCCTCGGGGCTCTCCCAATGACAAGATGAGCAACATAGCCCAAGTCTCCCCGTTTGTAAAGTAGGAATAATAATAGCAAGTACCTCTTTGGGTTGTTGCGAGCATTCAATGAAATAATCTACATAATATAGACTCAGTAAATGTTAGACAGCCTTGTTTTTCAAAGGCATGAGATGGGTTTTTATGGAAAGCCTTTGCAAGTTTTTAAATGAAGTCATATCCTTTAAAGATCTTTTTATAAAATGAAACTGAGAATGAAAAGCCCACATTCCATGGTCCTCCAAACCTGCTACAGGGAGTTGTCATGGCAGTGCTGGAAGAATTATAGAGGAAATGGTATAGGGCATTTTTTATGGGGTAGCTCTGTAGGAGGGAATACTTCTAAATGATCATTTAAAATAGTTTTAAGCAAAGCTTTAAGCTCTGCTTTAAAAAAGAAAATTGCTACTTCCAGACTTCCATCTGGACATGGTGGCACATACCAGAAATCCCAGCTACTCAGGAGGCTGAAGCAGGAGGATTGTAAGTTTGAATCCAGCCATGGCAACTAAGCAAGATCCTGTCTCAAAATAAAAAAGAAGTCAGGTGTAGTGTAGTATACCTGTACTCTTAGTACTTAGGAGGCTGAGACAGGAGGATTGTAGGTTAGAGGCCAGCCTCAGCAAATATTACGGCACTTAGCAACTTAACAAGACCCTGTTACAAGAAAAAAGAGGGATGGGGATTGGAGAGTGTAGCTTGGAGGTAAAATGCCCCTAAGCTCAATTCCCAGTACCACCAAAAACAAACCACAACAAAACCACTAGAGTGGGCTTGGTGGTACTCGCCTGTAATCTCAGTACTCGAGAGGCTGAAACAGGAAGATCACAAGTTCGAGGACAGCCTCACTAAGTAGTGAGACTCTCATCAACCTCAGAGACCCTGTTTCAGAATAAACATAAAATAGGGCTCCAGGTGATGTAGCTCAAAGGTAGAAAGTTCCTGGATTCAATCTCCAGTATCACACACACACACACACACACACACACACACACACACACACACACAATGGTATTTAGTTTCCTGGAAGAGTAAGAGGACCCACTGAGGTGGTAAGACAGTAAGTAGAAGCACAGAAAAGGAATTGGGCAATTTCTTCAATTATTGAAAGGGAAATAAGAAAATAATAACTGAAGACTGAAAATTCAATGAAAAGGTATTATGTCTGTGCATTATAAATTTGTACATTAGCAATACTGGGGAGATAAATGGTCCAAAGAAATGGTTATTGTAAATTCCTAAGTTAGGGGATTGTTTGTTATACAGCACTTGGATTATAATGCAAATAATTTATGTTAATTGGTTACAGACTTTCACCTCAAGAATTGCTTCATACAGCCAGACATGGTGGCACACACCTGTAACCCCAGTACATGGGAGGCCGAGATAGGAGGATCTCAGGTTTGAGGCCAGTGTCAGCAACTTAGTGAGACTCTGCTTTAAAATAAATAAATAAAAGGGCCTGGGGGTGTAGTATGGAGGTAAAAGGCTCCTGGGTTCAATCCCCAGTAGCAAACAAAACAAAACAAAACAAAAAACAAATTGCTTTATACAATTCAGATATCAAAATTGTCAAGATAGTAAGTTCCACATGAAATATTCTCTTTAATAAGAACAAATTAGATGAGAATTCTCTAGAGCCAGAAACCATACCACAATTCTGAAATTTTTTAAAAAATCAACACAGAAAATACTAAGAAATTTATACTTTTGTGGGGTCCTCTCGACGAAAAGGAGGCCCCTACCCCGATCTCCCTGGGGTTCCCCACGGAAAAGGAAGGTCGCGCCAAAATGAACACATGGCAGGGACTGAGCATCGGAGAACTCATCCGTTTATTACATGAGGGGCAAGGTGTTATATAGGGCAGAGTGAGGGGAGTGTCTTCTTGTAGGGCCAATCAGCATAGAGGTCATCTTGATCATGCCTCTTTGGCCTAATCCAAAAAGCTGATCCTATCAAAGGCTTGATCACGCTGAGGAGACATCCCTCGTCTAATCCCGGTCTCTGGTAAACAGTCTTAGGTCTCCACCCTCGACACTCCCTCTCTGTGCCATCTTTGATGTATTTTTGGGCGGGGCTACCGCCTTCTCTCTGGGGATCTTTCCCCACACTTTTTAGTGTTCTTACCCAGTTCAGGCTTCTAGAGCAACATACCATAGACTGGGGGGCTTAAACACTGGAAATTAATTTTTAACAGTTCTGGAGGCTGGGAAGACCAAGATGAAGTGCCAGCAGACCTAGTTCCTTGTGAGGGACAACTTCTGGTTTGCAGATGGACCCTTTCTTGCTGTATCCTTACATGGGAGAGAACAGAGATAAACAGAGCAACAGGAAGCAAACTGTGTGTGTGTGTGTGTGTGTGTGTGTGTGTGTGTGTGTGTGTGTGTGTGTGTGGTACTGGTGATTGAACTCACAGGCATTCTACCCCTGAGCTCCTCCCCCAGCCCTATTTTATTTTTCATTTTAAAACAAGGTCTCACTAAGTTACTGAGGCTGGCGGTGACTCTGAGATCCTCCTGTCCCCTCCCAAACTCTCTTGTGTCTCTTCTCATAAGCCAGCAAATCCATCATGAGGACTCCATCCTCCCAAAGTCCCCATTTCCAAATATCATTACATTGGAGATTAGTGTTTTGAAATGTCAATTTGGGAGAAAGCAAGCATTCAGGCCGTAGAGTTAGTTTAAGGGCTACTATGGCAGACTGGGTTTTCCAAAAGTGGCCAGAACAGCATTTCTTGCCCACATGCTCTCTCAGAACCTTGCAATTCTCATAAATAAGTAGAAAGTATGTCTCTTCTTGAATATGGGAAGGTCTTTTTCTTTCTTTTTTTTTTTTTTTTTTTTTGTCCAGGGATTGAACCCAGGGGTGTTCTAGCTCCAAACTACAGGTCAACAACCAGTAGTAAGTCAACCAGCCGTTTGAACACACTACCTTGTAACCAGTTCCGCTAGCTCTTAGACAAGCTCCTCAAACTTACCTTGTGTGGAGCCTGAATGAACCATTCCCTACGAGCCATGTTCAAATGACGAATTCATGGGAAAATAAATTATTATTGTTTTTTAATTCCTTAAGTTTGGAAATGGTTTATTACACAGCAATAAAAAAATGTCATCTACCTCTATCTCTCATCTATCTGTCCATCTATCTATCCACCTGGCATCCATCCATCCATTCTCATAAGGTATAGTGACTAGCACCTGTAAATGGTGTTGTGCTGTTAATAAAACATTTCTATAGTTTATGCTCAAATGTCTTATTACCCAGTAAAGCAAGAAGGCTGGAGAATCTTTGGGCAGCAACAGGCCCTCCCTGGAGACCCTTCAGTCACAATGTATATTGGTCACCTACAGAGATACCTGTGAATATGACATAAAGAACATCAATAGTAAAAAAAAAAAAAAAAAAAAAACAAAAAAAGAACATCAATGTATTTAAGCCTACAATAATAACACAGTAAAAATAAATTGGAATTCTATGATTGTATAGCAAGAACATAAAAGAGCATAATTATTGATCTTATCTTAACACTTCCGAAATAAATAGAAGGTTCAGGTGCATTCAGCAGGGCAAGGATATTACTTTTAAAGAATCAATATATATATTATACAGCTATAATGCTCTATAGGAAAAAATTTACAGTAGAAAATTGCCCCAGGGACAAATTAGTGAATGAAACTTAGTTAATGGCTTTTATTTCTCTTTAGAATTTCTATATTCCAACATTTCAAAAATTATACAAAAACTTTAACCAGACATTGACATACTAAATAAAAATAATAATGACAATTGTATTTTTTTTTCTTTTCAGAACTGATGGTTAAACCCAGGATGCTCTACCACTGAGCTGCATTCCCAGCCCTTTTTATGGTTTATTTTGAGACAGAGTCTCCATTTCTCAGGCTGGCCTAGAGTTTGTGATCTACTAGCCTCAGATTTTAGAGTTGCTAGAATTACAAGGGTCAACCACCTCAGTAGGCTGAACACGTATCTCTGAGTCCCTGTTCAGCCTGTCCTTCCATCCCCGCACGCTCAGAGGTAGAATACCCCTGTGTTCAATCCCTAGAACCACACAAAAAAAGAGGAGGAGAAGGAGAAAAAGAAAAATTACACATTCAAGGAAGAATGCAGTCCACTTTAAAAGTGAGAGAGGTGTTTGGGGGTTCCTGGCTCTTCTTTTATAGGAGATTTTTGTGAAGGGTGGGTAGGGGAAGGTATGTGAGGATGATGTCAGCCCAGTAATTACAAGCTGATTTAGGATGTTTAGTAATCTGGTGCCTTAATGTCTAGTCAATAGGTCTTTCTTTCTTTTCTTTTCTTTTTTTTTTTATACTGGGGATAGAACCCAGAGGCATTCTACCTTTGAGCCACACACACACACAGCCCTATTTTACTTTTTTTTTTTTTTTTTTGCTGTACTGGGGATTGAACTCAGTGGCACTCTACCTCTGAGCTATATCCCCAGCCCTATTTTCTATTCTTTATTTTGAAACAGGGTCTCACTAAGTTGCAGAGTGCCTCACTAAGTAGCTGAGGCTGGCCGCAAACCCAGATCCTTCGGTCTCAGCCTCCCTAATGCTGGGATTACAAGCATGCGCCACCATGCCCGGCGTACTATTTGTTTTAAAACAGGGTCTCACTAAGTTGCTGAGGCTGGCCAGGAACCTGCAATCCTCCTGTCTCGGCCTCTCTAGTACTGGGATTACAGGTGTGGGCCACCATGCCTGCTTTAGGTATTTCTTTTGCTTAAACTATTCACTGGTGGTGATGTAGGACAGAAGGAATAAAATTTAGGCAGAAAGGAGACATTGGGAGGGAAAGGAAAAATATAGTTTTAAAATCTGGAGAGTTCTAGCTGACCCCACCCTATAGGGTGTGCTCAAAATCTTAGGAGAAAAGTCTAAGTGGGCCACACCTTTTTAATCCCCTGAATCCCAGCCCCCACCGGACATTCAGGGCAAAGGTCAGACCCATCTTGAAACCTGAGGAAGAGGAGGGCCCAATTTGGACTGCCTACCTGTCGTCCACCTATACCTGAAGAAGGAGGAGGTCCAGACTTCTTCTGTGCCCACCCCTCTTGAAAGCGCATAAAAGAAGGAATTTTACCACGCCTCGCTCTCTTACCCGCGTGCACGTGTCTGGTCAGGAAGATGTCCGCTCACCTGTTTTTTTCCCCCTTTCCCTCTTTTCCTAAATAAATTCCTACTTTTTGTTCCTAAATGGCACGTGTTAAAATTCTTTTTATCACAGATGCCAAGGACCCACGAGTGGGACCGGGTTATCCCACAATAGTGGGATGGCTAACAGTGTCCAAGGAAATTATTACAGTGAATGGGTTTTCTGTTTTGGTGGTCTATCATCTTTCCTGATCCAAGTAATGGGATTACAGGTGTACACCGCCATGCCTGGCTTTTATTTTTTATTTTGAAACAGGGTCTAAGTTATTGAGAGCCTGGCTAAGTCGCTGAGGTTGTCCTTGAACCTGCAATCCTTCAGTCTCAGCCTCGAGGTATGCCACCATGCCCGACTGTGAAATAGTTTTTAACCCAATCTCTGGGATCTCTGACCCCAATCCCACCTTGTGTTTAGCTTGATTACATATTGAGCTTATAAATCAGCTTACAAGAGAGATTTCACAGGTTAGGAAAAAAAATGGAGAAGTCTTTGCATAAGGAGAATTATATCATGTAGTCTGTTGTTTAACCAAATATTTCATTGCATGGTGACCTCTACTGGCCAAATAAATGTACCACCAGGGCTGACAAAATGAGCTGATTTAGTCTGATTTGTCAAGGATTTGGTTAACATAAAGGACAATGCTAAAGCCAGGTGTGGTGGCGCACGCTTGTAATCCCAGCATTTGGGAGGCTGGAGGATCCGGGTTCTTGGCCAGCCTCAGCTACCTAGTGAGGCACTCCACAACTTAGTGAGACCCTGTTTCCAAATAAAGAATAAAAAATAGGGCTGGGGGTATAGCTCGGAGGTAGAATGCCCCTGAGTTCAATCCCCAGTACCCCCAAAAAAATAAAAAAATAAAAATAAAAGACAATGCTAACTAAATATGTTATTTGTGTGATTGTCCAATTATACTCTGAATATTTTAAAATATTTTGTAAAATATTACACATTTATTAAGTGTAGAGAATACTATAATAAACACATACCTGCCCCCAACCTTATCACATCTTAACATTTTGCCACATTCGACTCAGATTTCTTTTTTTCTTTCTTTCTTTCTTTCTTTTTTTGTTGTTGTTGTTGGGGAAGTGTTAGAAACAGATTTGATTTTAAGGGAAGCCACAAATAAAGAAAAAAACACATGAAACCAAAGTAGCTCAGCAAGGCAATTTACTTCTGGGCAGAAGGGTGCAAGCACACTGGGCAGGCGGTCCATAAAGTCTTTACCCCCTACGGCAGAGCCCGCTGTGTCATCCCCTATTGGCTGGAGTAAGACCTCACCATCTAATCCAGCTGGCTAGTTTGCCACTGGGCAAATTTTTTTCTTTAGAACAAAGGAGAAATAGGAAGCCTATACCTCTCAGAGCAAAGCATATAGACATGTATACCAAAAAGTTACAAAAGCTACTGTTACAAAACGGATACTAGCCAGCTTTTATATAACCTTATAACTTCCATAGAAAAGATTATTTTTCTTTCTTATAGGAGACACTAAGAATTAAACTCAGGGCCTCACACATGCTAGGCAAGTGCTATACCTCTAAGCTACATCCCAGCCCTTTTTTTTTCTTATTTACTTATTTATTTTATTTTATTTTTTGACAGTACTGGTAATTGAAACCAGGGACACTCTACCTCTGAGCAACATCCCCAGCCCTTTTTATTTTTTATTTTGGGGCAGGGTCTTCCTAAATTGCACAGGCTGGTCTTGAACTTTTTTTTTTTTTGCAGTACTGGGGATTGAACCTCAGAAGCATTCTACCTCCGAGCTACAGCCCCAGCCCTATTTTTTATTCTTTATTTTGAAACAGAGTCTCACTAAGTTGTGGAGGGCCTTACTAAGCAGCTGAGGCTAGCCACGAACCTGGATCCTCCAGTCTCACCCTCCCAAATGCTGGGATTACAAGTGTGCGCCACCACGCCCGGCTCTGGTCTTGAACTTAAGATCCTCCTACCTCAGCCTTCTGAGTGCCTGGGAGTATATGTGTGTGCCTTTTAGTTCTTTCTCTCTCTCTCTTTTTAAATAACACAGTTACGTACATGTAAAGCCCCTTATGTCCCCTTCCTGAAAATAGCCCCTCTCAAGAGGACTCTGATGCTCTTCTTTCCCGTGAATGTTCTCATACATCTATTTCATATGTATGGATTAACATAGATAGCATTGTTACAAGCTTTAAATTGATACTTTTTTCCTGGTCATCTTGTCCTACTATTAAAATAATGCTCTCCCTAAGGAAAAAAGCAAAAACTCTGAGATCTTGAGATTTACCTTTTTTTTTTTTTTTCCTTTTTAGCAGTACTAGAGATTCGACCTGGGACCTTGAGCATGCTAAGCATATGTTCTACCACTAAGCTTCCAGAAATATTCTGGGACTCAAACTGCTGAGAGAAGCATGACCCTTCATTAAAAAAAGGTAAGTAAGATAAGTTACCAAAGAAATTCTGTACAAAATGTTTGAAAATCAGAATTTAGGGGAAAATCAGTTGTAGCTGATATTATTTGAACACTTACAACATGCCAGATACTACTTTCTTTAAGTCACTTAATCCTCGCAGTAACCCTATAACTTCTATTTTTTATTTTATTTTATTTATTTATTTATTTATTTGGTTCTGGGGACTGAAACCAAGGGCATTCTATCTCCAGGCTACATCCCCAACTCTTTTTATTTTATTATTTTGAAACAAGTTCTCACTAAATTGCTGAGAGTAGAACCCGGTGTGGTAGCACATTCTTGTAATCCAAGTATTTGGGAGGCTGAGACAGGAGGATCGAAGTTTCAGAGCCAGCCTCAGCAACTAAGAGAGGCTCCCAGAAACATAGTGAGACCCTGTTTCCAAAGAAGAATTAAAATTGGGCTGGGGATATAGCTTGGAAGTAGAATGTCTCTGGGTTTGAGGCAGGATAGAAGAAATAAAATATTAAGTAGAGAGGAAACGAATTGGAAAGGAAAGGGAAAAGTTCAATTCCCAGTACTAAATAAATAAATACATAAATTGCTGAGGCTGGTCTCCTGTCTCAACCTCTCAAGTACTGGGATTACAGGTGTGTGCCACCATGCCCAACCAACCTATCACTTCTATGGTGACATCCAGGAAAAAGAAGGAAACCAAGGCACAAAGTAGCTATGTAGTTTGCCTTAGGTCAAACAGCTAATGAATGATAAAACAGTTAGATTCTCTTGTTCTAATATGTGACTTGCAGGTGTGGCCCAGTCAAAAGTTCCAAGCAATGGGGCATGGTGGCACACACCTCTAATCTCAGCTACTTCAGAGACCGAAGCAAGAAGAGTACAAGTTCAAGGCTAGCCTGAGCAACTTCACAAGACCCTGTCTTGAAGTGAAATAAAAAGGGCTGGGGATGGAGCTCAGTGGTGAAGCACCTGTGGGTTTAATTCCCAACACAGAAAAAAGAAAGAAGAAAGAAGAAGACATGAGGAGGAGGAGGAGGAGAAGGAGGAGGAGGAGGAGGGAGGAGGGAGGAGGAGGAAGCCACCAGAATAGCTACACATATAGTAGAATGAGCTGAAGCATTAGAAGATAGTTATAAACTAGGCAGGGACAAGATCATATAAGAGCTTAAGGAGTTTGGTTTTTATTCTAAGAATGATCACAAATTATAATTATTGTACATTTTGAGGAGGTAAGTGACAAGTTACCTTTTTTCTTTTTTTTTTTTTTTTCCTGTGCTGAGGATTGAACCTAAGATCTCGCACATCCTGGCCTCTCCCTCTGAGCTGCAACCCCAGCCTTGTTTTTGTAGTACTGGGGATTGAATTCAGGAGCATTAAACCTCTGAGCTACATTCCCAGCCCTTTATTATTTTTTAAACAGGGTTTCGCTAGATTGCTGAGGCAAGATTTATGATCTTCCTATTAGCGAAATAAATTTCTATGACATCATAAGAAAAGACACATTTGAAAGCAGCTTGGCAAGGTAAATTTTACTTTTTGCAAAAAGGGATCCTGCTACCAGTAAGTCAGGCATGCAAGAACAGCATGGTGAGAAACTGCTGGGTATTTTATTTTCCATGTGCGGTTTCTGTGCTGTGCTCCTATTGGTGGGAATGCAGCCTCACAATCTTTACGCCATTGACTGAAGGGGATGCCAGGGGAGGGGTTGGCATGCACAGTGCACAGGAAATGCTATCGTCACAAAAATACAAGCATGCATAAGGTTATACAATAGCGGTTTTACAAAGTGGAGCCTAAGTCAAGCTATTCCTTTGATAGAAAATATCTAATTATAGTCTCACAGCTTCCAAAGTACTGGGATTATAGGGGTGTGCCACCACACCTGGCCATGGTTTTATTTCTTTAGTGCTGTCATAGTCAATAGAGTTCCCTTTATTTTTCTATTCAAGGGTAAAAAACATCACCACATGCTGGGAGCAGTGGCGCACACCTGTAATCCCAGTACTTGGAAGCTGACACAGGAAGATCATAGGTTTGAGGCCGGACTCAGCAACCTAGTAACACCCTGCTTCAAAATAAAAAATAAAACAAGATGAAGGGTGTAGCTCAGAAGTAGAATGCCCTGGGTTCAGTCCCCAGCACCACAGGAAAAAAGAAAGAAAAGAAAAATAGTCACCAAGATGCATTGTTTTAACCCGTGTTGGTTTATTTTCAGGGAGAAAAAGGTAGAAACAGGATTCTCCCCCTAGGTCCCAGCTGTTTGCAATCATATTCTTTTACTCCCACACAATGTTACCACTTTTACTTTTGGCAGATGCATTTTATTAAAAATATTGGCTAATCAGTGACTCGTTAAAAGAATACACCAGAAGGCATTTTTTTTCTTAAATAAAGCAATAAAATCAAATAGTCATGAAGAGTGAGTGCCGGATTCTGATTTTCAGTTACAGTCCTGCACCACTGAACAACGGTTCAGTCACAGATGGTCACGTATAGGAAGGTAGTCCAGTAAAATAACAGAGCTGAACAATTCCTAATGCCTTGTGCCAGCATAGCCATAGTAATGTCATAGAGCAAGGCACTACTTGTGGGTTTGTGAGTCATGTAAAAGTATAGACATATAATTGCATGAAGCACATAATACATGATGGTAATAAATGATTTTGTTACTAGTTTGTGTACTTACTATGCTATGCTATTCTTTTTATCATCACTTTAAAATGTACTCCCTCTACTTAGAAAAGAATTTACTGTGAATCAGTGTACTCCAGGTGTGGTGGTGCACTCCTGTGATCCCAGTAGTTAGGAGGCTGAGACGGGATTGCAGGTTTGAGGCCAGCCTTAGCCACTTAGTGTAGACCTTCAGCAAATTAGCAAAACTGTTTCTCTGTGTGTGTGTGTGTGTGTGTGTGTGTGTGTGTGTGTGTATGTGTGTGTGTGTGTGTGTGTGTGTGTGTGTGTGTGTGTGTCTTTTACTGGGGATTGAACCCAGAGCTGTTCTTCTGAGGAGGTAGGAAGAAATAAACAGATAGGACCAGAGGGCCACAGTGGAAAAACTCCATTTCCTGAGAGGCAACAGATACTAACTACTAAAACTCCTGAGAAAAACAGACCTCCTAAATGTCAGGTGATAAGGAGATCAGAAGCCTCCTGAGAGTGACCAGAGCCTCACAAAACTCCAGTTGTTCCTAGTGAGAAGCAATCCAGGAGAGTCCAGGAAACAGTATTTGAGACCCCAACTAAGAAAAGGAGACTCAAAGAAGGACACTGTCTAAATCCCAGGAAACTGCCTCTGAGACCCCAACTGGAAAAAGATACTCAAAGAAGTATAAAAACCCCTAAACAGGCCACTCTAAACAGCTACCCATTCTAGAAACCCCTCCCTGTTGGGAGCTTTCCTCTCTCACAGGTTGTGTTGGCTTTGAGGGAAAGCAGTGCGTAATTGACGGCACTTGGCCTGGGCAGCTCCCGGGTAGTGATCAGAAGACACCCGCTGGACATTGAGGCTGACTGAGGCTCCTTGGGGTGGCCTGCACCTCTCTTTGGTAGATCGTGTGGACTTTGGGAGAAACCAGTTAGCAACTGATGGTGCATGGCTTGGGCTACTCCCAAGCAGCGTCCAGAAGGCAGCGGCCGGACTCCAGGGTCCCCACTGCCCAGGGTGTTCTGCTTTTTTTCCCTTCCCCTTTCTCTTTACAATACACTCCCTGCTGCCTCTCTGTTATCTGCGAGTGTCATTCTTCACACTTCATAGACAGGAACCCTGGTAAGAAATACGTCCATTTCACTTCCTCCAACCTACATCCTCAGCCTTCTTTATTTTGTTTCAAAACAGAGTCTCGCAACATACACAATCCTTTTTTTTTTTTTTTTTTTTTTTGTGGTACTGGGGATTGAACTCAGGGGCATTCTACCTCCGAGCTATACCCCCAGCCCTATTTATTATTCTTTATTTTGAAACAGGGTCTCACTAAGTTGCGGAGGGCCTCACTAGGTAGCTGAGGCTGGCCAAGAACCTGGATCCTCCGGTCTCAGCCTCCCAAATGCTGGGATTACAAGCGTGCGCCACCACGCCCGGCCATACACAGTTCTTTTGAGCTTTAAGGAAGGCTTCCTTATGTGGGCATAATTGGTTAAGTCCTAGGCCATTGGGGAGCAACTCAACCTTCAGTCCCCTTTTCCTTCCCTGGACCTGCTGAGTGGTGCTCTAAGTTCTAACCCTCTGAGCACAGGGTGGTTCCCCTGGCAACCAGCCCCCAAGAAATAATCTATAGACTTTAAAAAAAATCATCCCATTAGCATAAGTTTCTTGTGTTTGAAAGGGACTTGTTACAAATAATGAAAGACTGTCTTTCACCTTTTGGGCTCTGGTGCCCCTCCAGAGCTCATTCAGGAATCAAGGACAAGAGGCTAAATATTGTAACAAAGGATACTCTTATTGCTCTAGGACTTAGGAAATCACAAGGGTTGTAGGAACTGGGAGCCACAGCATGAACAAAAACCAAATACTCGGTGTATACCATAATATCACAGTCCACTACCTCAAAGTAGAATGCTTCCATTTATTTATGTGGTTTGGTAGCCATCTTCCCTGGTTCTGTATTGGAATGCCCTGGAGAAGTTTTTAAAGACAAATGCATACTTGACCCTTGCTGTTAGAAATTCAGACTTAGTAAATAATGAAGTCTGCCACAGCCAAATGAGAAAAAACTGATGCACGGCTAATGTTGAGAACTGTTTGGAAGGATGGGAAAACATTTTTTTTTAGATCCTTTAAGCTTACTTAAAAAAAAAAAAAAAGTCAATTCACATTCAAGATCTTTCTCCTCCGAACCTCTGCTCAAATCTTCTCAGTGGAGATTGTGAGAACACGGTGTTGGTTAGGCTCCCTTGCCTCCCTTTCTGCTAAATGCTACCATGATATGAAAAATAACTAAGCATGTCCTTGGAGAATTCATGCTGCCCCAACTCTTAGCCCCAGCACAATGCCACCTTTGTTAACTCTGCATGCCAGTGAAACAGACCTTTTTCCTTACCGGAGTTCTTGTCTTACAAAATATGAAGAATGACACTCACGGACAACAGAAAGGCGAGCAGGGAGTTTATTGTGAAGAGAATGGGGAAGGGAAGAAGAGACAGATCACCCTTTTGGGCAGTGGGGACCCTGGTGTCCAGCAGCTGCCTTTTGGACACTACTCGGGAGTAACCCAGACCACGTGCTGTCAACTGCAAACTGCTTTTGCCCAAAGTCCACCGAATCTACTGAAGAGAGCTGCAGGCCATCCCTAGGGGCCTCAGTTGGCCTTGATGTCCAGCGGATGCCTTCCGGTCATCACCCAGGAGTTGCCTGGGCCAAGTGCTGTCAATTACGAACCACTTTCTGTCAAAGCCAACATGACGCACACAAAAGGAAGGGAGAGAGGAGGGAGGGATGAGAGAGATAGAGATAGAGATAGAGATAGAGATAGAGATGAGAGAGAGAGAGAGAGTCCTAGAGAGAGGGATTCCCAAGTGGGTAACTATTTAAAGTGGAGTGGCTTATCTAAGGGTTTATATGCTTCTTTGAGTTTCCTTTCCCAGTTGGGGTCCCAGAGGCGGTTTCCTGGGACTTAGTGTCCTTCTTTGTGTCTCCTTCTCTTGCTTGGGGTCCCAGCTGTTTCCTGGGATCCTTATCAGCAGGAACAACTGGAATTTTGTAAATATCTGGTCACTCTCAGGAGGATTTTGGTCTTGTTAGCACTTGATATTTGGGAGATCTGGTCCTTCTAGGAGTTTTGTAAGTGAGTTAGCATCTGTTGCCTCTCAGGAAATTAGGTCTTTCCGCCGTGGTCCTCTGGCCCTATCTGCCTACTTCTTTCTGCCTCCTCAGCAGCACCTTTGTTAACCCTGAGCCCTGGCACCACGCCACCTGTGTTCACTCTGGGCCCTGGCACGATGACAACTTTGTTCAGCTTTGGTATAGAAACTAGACAGAGACTATGTACTGTGCAGAAGCACCTTGAGAAAGTCTCTTGCCAAGCACTGTGGTACTCAGTCAGCCACCACTGGGTACTGAAGACCTAGGCCTCCTATTTCAGCCTGCTGCAGCTGGAATAAAGCCATGTCTCACCCCCTCTTAATGCTTTGCTTCTTTTACAGATGGACCAGATTGAACCCACAACTTCCCATCCTTGTTCTGGTTGCACGACACTTTCCCTCTACCAAACTCCTATCAGGGTTTTGGTTAGCACTGTCTTGGGAGAAGAGATGATTCCAGAAAGGTCCAAGGAGTTCCCAGTAGGGAAGAGAGGTGAGTTCCATTTAGGACTTAAAGAATTTCAGCTTAAGTCAGAGACATAGACAGATACTTTATTAGGAAAGCAAGAAATACACATTCAAGGAAGAATGCAGGCCATCTCCAGAGTGAGAGACGCCTTTTAGAGGTCTGGCTTTCAAGCAAACTTGGTAAAGGGTGGGTGGGGAAGGCTTGAGAGAATGACAGTGGTCCAGTACTCACAGTTGGGTTAGGGTGATATCTCCTTTGCTTAAACGATTCACTGATGAGATAGTTAACAGTGTGTAAGGCCAATGATCACAAGTGAATGAGTTTCCTTTTGGTGGTTCAGGTTCTTTTCTAGATCTTATGTGTGCTCTATGTTGTATGATCAATAGATACTCCTTTTGCTTAGACTATTCATTGGTAAGGTGGCTAATAGTTCTCAGGGTAATTATCATAACTTAAAGAATAAAGATTGGTAAATTTCCCACAAATTTGGGAGTGACAGGCCTGAATTGGAGAGCTGAGCAAAGCTATATGGACCTTTTGCACAAGGCTTTCATATTAATGTTATTTTCTTCATCCCTCCTTTATGTCTCCTTGATATTTATTTTATTTCTTCTATCCTACCTCAGCATCTCCAGTTAATCTAATATTGTGTACTCTGTATGTGTTTCTCTTTTTTTCTTTTTCTTTTCTTTTTTCTTTTTCTTCTTGGTACTAGGGATTGAACCCAGGGGCATTCTACCTCCCAGCTACACCTCCAACCCTTTTAATTTATTTTATTTTATTTTTTGCGGTACTGGGGATTGAACTCAGGGGCATTCTACCTCTGAGCTACACCCCCAGCTCTATTTTTTTATTCTTTATTTTGAAACCGAGTCTCACTAAGTTGGGGAGTGCCTCATTAGGTAGCTGAGGCTGGCCGTGAACCTGGATCCTCCAGTCTCAGCCTCCCAAATGCTGGGATTACAAGTGTGGGCCACCATGCCCGGCTCTCATTAAAACTTTTGGTACTGAGGATTGAACTACCCAAGGGCATTCTACCTCTGAGCTATACCCCCAACCCTTTTTATTTTGAAACAGGGTCTCACTGAGTTGCTGAGGGCCTTGCTAAATTGCTGAGGCTGGCCTTGAGCCTAGGATCCTACTGGCTCTGCCTCCCAAGTACTGGGATTACAGTCATGTACCACCATTCCTGGCTTCTTTTCCTCTCCTTATTATAAGGACATTAAATGTATCACAAGGAGCCAGGCATGGTGGCGCACGCTTGTAATCCCAGTACTTGGGAGGCTGAGCCAGGAGGATTCAGGTCCATGGCCAGCCTCAGCTACTTAGTGAGGCTTTCTGCAACTTTTTTTTTTGTTTTTTTTTTTTTTTTTTTTTTTTTTTTTTTTTTTTTTTTTTTTTTTTGCAGTACTGGGGATTGAACTCAGGGGCATTCTACCTCCAAGCTATACCCCCAGCCCTATTTTTTTTATTCTTTATTTTGAAACCGGGTCTCACTAAGTTGCGGAGTGCCTCACTAGGTAGCTGAGGCTGGCCAAGAACCTGGATCCTCTGGTCTCTGCCTCCCGAATGCTGGGATTACAAGCGTGCGCCACCACGCCCAGCTGGCTCTCTGCAACTTAGTAAGACCCTGTTTCAAGATAAAGAATAACAAAAAAAATAGTACTGGGAGTGTAGCTCAAAGGTAGAATGCCTCTGAGTTCAATCCCTAGTACTGAAAAAAAAATTTATCACAAGGGCTGCATCTCCAAGACCTAATCCAATTTTAATTACCTGTTAACACCATCCCATTGGGAGTTAGGATTTTAGCATATGAATATGAGGAATAGGGAGAAACAAATGTGCAGTCCATTAAACAGTTTTGTAATGTGCTTTAGCATTTATTCTCTATCCTCATTCATTTATGATTTTCAAAACAGAATTCACTTTCCACGGGACCTGCAGAGCCTGAAGAAGGGTCCCTTCTGGTGCATCATCCTCTTTCCTGGTAGCACACATATCCTGCTCTTCTTGCTAATCCCAACTGAGCATGTGTAATGTAACTGACTTTATTTTTAACTCTATATTCATCAAGCCTTTTGATCTTCACAATAAGCTTCTGTTGCAGGTATCATCATTATCCCAATATACAGAAGAGAAAACTAACATAATTTACCTAAGGCCATGTTGGGGGCCAGCCCTCGAGGCAACAGGGTCAGGGGGGTCCCTTGTTAGGTGGGGATCGAGTACGAGGTCGCGAGAATACGCTCACGCCCAATGCAGTGTTGGAACGTCTCTGTTTAATTCATGTCATCACTGTTTTTTATACTCTTTTACAACAAGGTATACAGAACAGGAATTTTTACAGACTTGTTTTTTCCTACAGTTGAATGGGTACATCTTTAACTAGAAAAGCTATTTCCCATAGTGTTTGCTGGGATTAAGAAAACAGCAAAGGTTACAGAATGCAATATGTATATAAAAATTCTTTTAGTACAAAAACAGTGTTAAAGGTTAACAACGGAGAGGAAACTCTATTCATGAGATTAAATCTTCACTATTTGCACAGCTCCTGTCAGGCAGCTAGATATGTGGTGAAGACGGGGGAGGTGTTTCCAAGAGAGAGAAACTATCTGTTTGTTTTTGTTTTTTGGTACTGGGGATGGAACTCAGGGGCATTCTACCTTTGAGCTATACCCCCAGCCCTATGTTTTTATTCTTTATTTTGAAACCAGGTCTCACTAAGTTGCAGAGTGCCTCACTAGGTAGCTGAGGCTGGCCGCGAACCCGGATCCTCCGGTCTCAGCCTCCCAAATGCTGGGATTACAAGCATGCGCCACCACGCCCGGCTCGAGAGAAACTATCTGTCTTAAAGCTTTCTTTACTCATAGATAAAAAATAGTAGACCTAAGTTCCTTTGATTTGTATCTAAGCTTGCAAGGTTCAATTCCTGATGTTTTTTGAGGGTTAATGAATATCTCTGAGATGAGCTGAGGCATTGTTCTTTTCAGCTACCATTGATGAATCACAATCCATTTAGCCATCCCGTGTCTCTAGGAAATTTTTTCTTTATAATTAATGTGAAAGCAAAACCCAAAGCACCCCAAATTTCCAGAATATAATAATGCAAAGTGGGAAATGCCACGTGTTCCTTCTCTTGAAATCAATTGCCTTGCAAGATTCCAGTGGGCTGAGCCATGCTCAAAGCCCAGCTTATTAGGATGTCATCACAAGGCCACAAAGGTGTAGATAACTGGTAGGGGACATTCCAATTTAGGCATCCCTATGGGCTGTAGTACAGTGCTTTAATGACTCAATATTTAAATAGGACTGCTTTAAAGACAATAATAAATACGTAAAATTAACATACTAAAAAGGCTTTGGTAATATTGGACTTTTAAAGTAGACTTTTTATTCAATTATGAAACATACTGAAAAGTGCATAAATCATGTTCAATGAATTTTCATAAAGTGAACACACTACCTGGGGGCAGTGGTGCACCCCTGTAATCCCAGTATTTGGGAGACTGATCCCAGGTTTGAGACCAGCCTCAGCAACTAAGCAAGAACCTGTTTCAAAAAAAACAAAAAAGCTGGGTGTGGTGGGGCACACTTGTAATCCTAGTACTTGGGAGGCTGAGACTGGAGGATATGGGTTCGTGGCCAGCCTCAGCTACTTAGTGAGGCTCTCCGCAACTTAGTGAGACCCTGTTCCAAAAATAAAGAATAAAAAATAGGGCCAGGGGTGTAGCTCGGAGGTAGAATGCCCCTGGGTTCAAGCCCCAGTACCACAAACAAACAAACAAACAAACAAACATACCAGGTTTGGGGTATAGCTCAGAGGTAGAATGCCCCTGGGTTCAATCCCAGTACAAGAAAAAAAAAAGTCAACACTGATACTGACATAACTATCACCCACATGGAAAACAGAAAAATAACCAGACAAGTACCCCCTCCCCTCCACCTGGGATCTCCTCTTGTACAATAAGTTCCAAAATTCAAAATAAGCATTCAGGGGCTTGAAGTGCAGCTCAGTGGTTGCTTCAGTCAGCATTGTCACTCTGTAATCCAAAATACTTGACCACCACCACTTCAAGGAAGGAAGATTTATTTGCTCACAGTTCTGGAGATTTCAGAGGTTGCAGTCCATGATAGCCCAGGTTACCTTGGTGGAGCGCAGGGCATAGAGGGGGTGTGTATGCCTGTGTACAAGTGCCCTGCTCTCATATAAGGGAGGCCTGAAGGCAAGAGAGTAAGCAAGGACACAAACAGTCCCAAGGCCAACTCCCCCAGTGACCCATGTACTCTAACTACACTCCACCTGCCTAGGTTACCACCAGATAAATCCAAAATCCATTACAATGGATTTATCCATTATTTTAAAGCCCTCATGATATAATTATATCATCTCTGAACATCAATATATGAGCTCTTTCAGGGGACATTCTATATCTAGACCATAACAGTGGTAGAGAGCTTGTCTTGTAGGCCCGAGGTTCAATTCCCCAGGATTGCCTAATAATAAAAATAATTATTAGTATTCACTTATTATTGTGATATGAGATGCATTCTGTAGTCTTAGAGACTGACTAAAATAATTTCCGTAGTCATATCCTCTTTCTAGAGCAACGGTTCTCAAAATGTAGTCCTTAGACAAGCAGCCTCAGCATCACTGGGAACTTCTGCAAATTCAAGGACCCCCTAGCCAGAGCTAGAGAACAGAAACTCTGGGAGAGGAGCCTAGCAGTTTGTTTAACAAACCCCAGAGCTGATTATGATGCCCATTAAGTTTGGAAAGTAGACATTGGTCCTTTAGAGTAGTTTTGGTTTGTGATCATGTAGCAAGCATATTAGATGAATACTAGGATCTAAAAGTGTTACGATTGAATAGTAGTGACAAGGTCTAAGTGCCTATCTTCTTTTGAAGTACGCTGTAGGTAAATGCATTCTTTATGGTCAAAGTTGTTTTTTTGAGCCCGGTGTGGTGGGGGTAATCCCAGGACTTGGGAGGCTGTGACAGAAGGATTGCAGGTTTGAGGCCAGCTTCAGCAATTAGCGAGACCCTGTTTCCAGGGCTGAGGTGTAGCCTGGAGGTTGAAGGTCCCTGGATTCAATTCCCAGTAAACACACACACATGCACACACACACACACACACACACACACACACACACGAATAAAGAAAAAATGGGTACTGGGGATCATTATTATTTTGTGTAGTACTGGGGATTGAACCCTGGGGTCTTCTACCTACAGGCTACATCTCAGCCGTTTTATTTTTTATTTGGAAACAGTCTGAGTTATGGATGTGATAGGACGATATTGGAAAATTGCTCTGGTATTGATTTCCAAAATGTTAAAAGCAGTCAGAGTCTGGGTGCTGTGCAGGCGCTCAGGCAGGGAGAGGCAGCAGCTTTGCCTGTTGCTCCTCAGAGCTCCCCCTCCCCTCTGCCCTTTGTCCTAATGTTTACCCATAGTAAAGCCTTTAGCCTTAAAAATATGTAGAGACTATTGAAAACCCTGAGATCACAGTGACTTTGGCTCACTTCAGAGCCATAAAGATATGAGCCTTAAGCCTTGCTCTTAGAGATCACCCACAGCTACACTGACTGTAATTTGTGCCTCTACTTCCCTCCTATTCTTTGGGACCCGGAAAGGTTAACTCCAAGTGCAGCTTCAAAGCATCCATCTTGATGAGCAACAATACAGCCCAATACAAAAGAGGTAAAAGCAAGGTAGATCATTGATCCCTGCACTTTAAGTAAGCACACTGTCCGGAGAAAAGGAGGCTAAAGAATAAGTTACTAGCCCATTACCTTGGAATGCCGATAAGAACATGCCAATATGAAGATTGTATTTAAAAATTGGGATCTGAGGGGTGAGCAGAATTCCACTTTTGGGCTCTCTACCCTGTCTGCCAGGCACGCTGCTTTTCTTCTCTTCCCTTTCTATTTCCTACTGGCTTTGTAATTTAAAAGTTTTTTTTTTTTAATGTTGCAACCAAGTCATCTATTAGTTTTAATTCACAATTCAATTTGTTTTCTTTGAATGGAGGAAAAGAGCCCACCTTTACAACCTTAACAATGGAGGGACTCGATAAGTTGCTGAGGCTGGCCGCAAAACTTGTGGTCATCCTGTTTCAGCCTCTCAAGTACTGGGAGCGCCTGGCTAATGCTGCATTTTTAACGGAAGCTAAAGCAGCCCCCACTGCTTCACCTGCCTCCCAGCCCACCACGTAGCTTCAGACGCCGGGCGGACCGCAAACTCTAAACACAAACTGGCGGGGAATTCAAGGTGCAGAGATGGAGTCGGAACCGGCCAATCAGAAGCCAAACTCGGACGGCTGGCCCACTCCCGCTTTGTGATTGGCTGGTTTCCCACCGGCGGAAGCGACTCTCCTAGCCACGTTCCGCGCCCCCCTGAGCGAACCAATCGTTGCTCGGCGCTCGGAGAGGCACTACCGCGCGAGAGATTGAACATGGCGGAGGCTCCCTCCCAGGCGCCTCGGAGCTCGCGGGGC
Source organism: Graphiurus murinus (assembly GCA_004027655.1). Classification (NCBI taxonomy): domain Eukaryota; kingdom Metazoa; phylum Chordata; class Mammalia; order Rodentia; family Gliridae; genus Graphiurus; species Graphiurus murinus. The sequence continues at coordinate 880 of PVLC010026540.1, read as the reverse complement.
TGTGCGGACGGGAAGGCTGCGGAATCCCCGCTGCAGGAGGGGAACCGGAGGGCGACAGACGACGAGGAGCAGTTTGGATGCCAGGAACTGCTCGAGTGCCAGCTGCAGTTGGGTGTCCCTCGGGAGGAGGAAGAGGAGGAGGAGACGGCGGAGGACGCGGGCCTGGTGGCGGAGGTCGAGGCGGTGGCCGCCGGCTGGATGCTCGATTTCCTCTGCCTTTCTCTCTGCCGGGCCTTCCGTGATGGCCGCTCGGAGGACTTCCACCGGACTCGCGACAGCGCGGAAGGTGAGAGGGGGCGCCCGGGCCGGGCTGGCTTCCCGCGCTGCACCCCAGCGGGTCCGGCGCGGTCCCGCCCCTCGTCAGGCCCTCGCGTTTTCTCAGATTGTTTTGTTCTCTGGTAAAATGAAAATAACGAGCCGGGCGTGGTGGCGCACGCTTGTAATTCCAGCATTTGGGAGGCTGAGACCGAAGGATCTGGGTTTGCGGCCAGCCTCAGATACCTAGTGAGGCACTCCGCAACTTAGTGAGACCCTGTTTCAAAATAAAGAATAAAAAATAGGGCTGGGGGTGTAGCTCGGAGGTAGAATGCCCCTGAGTTCAATCCCCAGTTTAAAAAAATAATAATAACACCCCTGGCTAGAGTTGATACAAGGAGTAAATGAATTAAAGTGTAGAAAGTTGCGTGGTGGCGCACGCTTGTAATCCCAGCATTCGGGAGGCTGAGACCGGAGGATCTGGGTTCGAGGCCAGCCTCAGCTGCCTAGTGAGGCACTCTGCAACTTAGTGAGACTCGGTTTCAAAATAAAGAATAAAAAATAGGGCTGGGGGTGTAGCTCGGAGGTAGAATGCCCCTGAGTTCAATCCCCAGTACCGCAAAAA
>PVLC010026539.1:0-22602 GCA_004027655.1 Graphiurus murinus | reverse complement strand
CGATTTTCTTGAGTTCTTTGTATATCCTAGATATTAAACCTCTATCTGAAGTGTAACTGGCAAAAATTTTCTCCCACTCTGTAGGTTCTCTGTTGAGGTTCTTGACAGTTTCCTTTGCTTTGCAGAAGCTCTTCAGTTTCATGCAATCCCATGGATTGATCTTCCTAAGGGTTGCTTGTGCTTTGGGGGTCCTGCTGAGGAAGTTTTTACCTGTGCCTATGTGTTCAAGTGTTGGTCCTATGCCCTCTTCAAGTATCTGCAAGGTCTCTGGTCTGACATCCAGATCCTTGAGCTTATTGTTAATAAATATTTTTTTTTTCTTAAACTTTTTGGATAAGTACTAGAAACATTTGAGCTTAATTATTTTTCCATGTAGCTGTTTCAATAAAAAGATAAGCAGGTACTGATATTCAAAAGCCCAGATAGCTAAAGCTGAGAGTGTGCTTTTCTATAATTTCATACAATTGATTCAGTAACAGTAATCCAGTTATCTCCTAATTCAAATGTTGGCCTGGAGTCTGTACTACAATCTTAAAACCTGTTTAAGAATGTAGTCAGTATGAGCCGGGCATGGTGGCGCACGCTTTTAATCCCAGCATTCGGGAGGCTGAGACCGGAGGATCCGGGTTCGCGGCCAGCCTCAGCTACCTAGTGATGCACTCCGCAACTTAGTGAGACTCGGTTTCAAAATAAAGAATAAAAAATAGGGCTGGGGGTATAGCTCGGAGGTAGAAAGCCCCGGAGTTCAATCCCCAGTACCACAAAAAAAAACAAAAAAAGAATGTAGTCAGTATGTGTCGTGATAGACAACATTTTAGGGAATATCTATTTTTAATACTTCTATATTTTAAGGTTTTGAAAATAAACTAAATATTTATAGTCTGTAGATGTTTCACAAATAGAAATAAAAAGTTTTTAGTGAAATAAAACATGAGTTATAAATATAATTTCACTTTTTGTGCCAGTATGATTTTTAATTGATGCCATCATGTATAATCATGTATTATTAGTCCCCCACAAAGAGCAGCAGATTGTGACTACAGGAGTTAAATGTAAAAGAAAATATAAAAGAAAGTTTGCCATAGAACATAGTTACATAAAATTCTTTAGTAAATATAATAAGCTGTGCTTTAACTTTTTACTTCTCTTCATATGTTAGACTATGTATCCATTTGTTTAAATTATTTCCAAAATAAGCATATTCTTTTGTAAAAGAAAACTAAACTTTATGGAATGTGGTACACAGCTAATCTACTTGTCTACTATGACTTATCCTACTTACTAATGTTAACATGCACTAAAACCACTAGAACTGTTTAAGTGAATATAATTGAATAGTAAATCTTTTATTTTAAGGCCTTTTTTTTTCTAAGATTTAATGGAAAATGACACTGGTATTCTCAGGGCTTTAATCTTCCTTCATATATTTTTTGCTTCCTTGTTAAGCTTGAACATGCAAAAGTTACACAGACAGAGTTGATGCGTGAGTCATTTAGACAGAAACAAGAAGCAACAGAGTCCCTTAAGTGCCAAGAAGAACTTCAGGAGCGCCTTCATGAAGAGTCCAGGGCCAGAGAACAGCTGGCTGTGGAGCTCAGTAAGGCTGAGAGTAAGTACCTTGCCATTAGCAAATGAGAGTAGAGAAGTTTCCGTCTTAAAATAGAGATTTTGATGTACAGCCAGGTTTGGAAACAGTGAGTCTACGTTGACTTAGAGCAAACACTGAAAGTAGTTGTAGTTTGTTTTCAGAGTTCCTCCAAGCAATTTTTAAAACTACACCACACACACACACACACACACACACACTTATAAAACAAGTTTGTAGAATTACAGAAAATGTTTAAAATTTTAGAAAATAGAGAAATGGAGGTGAGTTGTTACCATAAATCCACCATCCTAATACAACTCTTTTTTTTTTTTTTTTTTTGGGGGGGGGGGCGATACTAGGGATTGATCCCAGGAGCATTCTACCTCCGAGCTACACCCCCAGCCCTATTTTTTATTCTTTATTTTGAAACAGGGTCTCACTAAGTTGAGGGCCTCACTAAGTAGCTGAGACTGGCCACGAACATGTAATCCTTCCATCTCAACCTCCCAAGAACTAGAATTACTAGCGTGCCCCACCACGCTCAGCTCCAACTCTTGTTATTTAAACATGAGAAAACTGAAAGTAAAAGATGTTATTAAATTGTTTAAGGTAACCATTCAATGGTGACTGTAAGTCTCTATAGCCCCAGGCCTTTTCTCTTCTCCCATGTTGTGGGTATTATCCTTCTAGAATTAAGATACTAACTTTCTCTAGAATATTTAAAATGCAATTCAGTTCATAAGTATCTAATTTATATTAAGGGAACCTATGTATTTATTTTTGTTTAAGTGAGTTATACATCCATGACATGATACTTTAGTAAAGTACTAGAAAGTAATGGTAAACAAGAAAAAGACTGCATTGAATATAGCATATTAAAGGTTAATAATTGTTGCTATCAGTAGCAGGTTCAAGACTTAATAGATTGGAAAGATCTAAAGTTTTGCTTACCTGAACATCTTTTTCTGTTCATGTTAAAATTTAATGGTAAGATTTAAATAAGCAGTAATTCCATTCCCTGTTAACTTTATTTTATAGGTGTCATTGATGGCTATGCAGATGAAAAAACTCTTTTTGAAAGGCAAATTCAGGAAAAAACTGATATAATAGATCGTCTTGAACAGGAGTTATTATGTGCAGGTAATAGATTGCAAGAATTGGAAGCAGAGCAACAACAGATCCAAGAAGAAAGAGAATTACTGTCCAGACAGAAGGAGGCTATGAAAGCAGAGGCAGGCCCAGTTGAACAACGTATGTATTTTCAGACTTTGTCTGAAATATTCCACTTCTCCTTTATATTCCTTAAATATTCAAGGTGACTTTTTTCCCTCACTGAGTGCCATTATTCATATATAAGAAAATGTACCTTATAAGCAAATATCTTCTTAGCCAATCATGTATAATCAGATTTTGTTTTGTTTTTTTAACTTTTGTCAGATGTTAAGTGTTAACAGAAAAAAATGGTTCTTTTTCTTATCCCCAAGCCATTATCTTAAGAAAAAGCTACAAATAATGAGGCAGAATATTTTCAAATTGTGTTCTTTGAAGAGCAGAGAGGCAGCAAAGACATATTGTTAGATTAAATAAGTAAGAACTATGATCTATTACTAGTAGTGAGCAGGTATGGCGGATTTGGACTGCAAGCAGGATAGATTGAAAAAGTCAGTTGCTGCTAGAAGCAGGCTGAAATATACCTTAAGTAGGAGTTCAAAGAGTATTTAAATTTACAAGTAACCTTTAAATTTTCCTTAAATGAGAAATTAAGTAACATTTTGAAGTTAAAGCTTCAAATGGTAAATGTCAGTCTTTGTGACAATGAATCATTAAATCCTATTTATCATGTCCTCTTAATTTTTATTCCAAAATTGCTCTAAGTTATGGTTAATAATATTATCCCCATTTTATACATAAAGGAAACTGAAGAACATCATATTACATGTCACATGGGAGAAAAATAGCAGAGCTAAGATTTGACCCCGTAGTCTGTTCTTAAGTACAGACTTTATATGAAACATGCAGTTGTAATTAATATATACTTTCTCTAATTTCATTTTATCAATTTAAGAACAAAATACATTTTTGTAATATGTGAAGTTTTTCTGGTACTCAAATTATTTATTTATTTTTGTACTCAAATTATTTTATCACAGATTTAGGGTTGGAAATTTTCATCTAGAAAGATATATGCCTTACATGTAAAAATATTCCAGAAATATTGGAATTTCTCAAAATATTACCAATGATGATAATCAGTGGCTTCAACTTTTGTTTTTTATATGTGTGTGTACATGCATTTTTTATACTAGGAAATAGAAGACATTATAATTATATTTTTGTTGTGTCTTGTTTTCTTGTATTTTCTGTTTTTATAGGACTAGTAGATGCTGCAGTCGATGCAGCACCTGGAACAGGTGTGTGTGTACAATTGCATGAACTATTTTTGGGTGATAAATTTTCAACTCAAAATTTGGGTGATCCTTGGATTTTCAACCAACTAACATATCTCTAATTTTGCAGTTTTGCTGCTGTGTTTCATACTTACAGTTTTACTCTTTAACAACAACAGAACAACTTGTCTTACAGTGAAAGTACACACTTTTATTTGAAATTAACTGAAGCCAGGCATGGTAGCGTACTCCTATGATCCCAGTATTTGGGAGGCTGAGACAAGAGGATTGTAGGTTCAAGGCCAGCAGTCTGTAACTTAGTAAGACCCAATTCAAAATAAAAATAAACTAAGGATAGGGGTGTAGCTCGGAAGTAGAATGTCCCTGGATTCAATCCCCAGTGCCACAATAATAAATTAACAAATAAATGAAATTAACAGCTGAGGCTCATTCATAGTGACCATCATCTTACTATATATATTTTCACACAAAGCTTAAAACCATTTTAATTTTTCAAAGACAATGTTGGTTTAAGAAAACTAATTACAAGCCAGGCGTGGTGGCGCATGCCTGTAATCCCTGTACTTAGGAGGCTGAGATAGGAGGATCGCAGGTTCGAGGACAGCCTCAGCAAGTAGTACTCTCATCAACCTAGTGAGACCCTGTTTCCAAATAAATAAAATTGGACTGGGGGTGTAGCTCAAAGATAGAATGCCTGTGAGTCCAGTCCCCAGTACCACAAAAAAGAAAACTAATTACAAACATATTAAAGAAGTCTGACTTCAGAATGCTTCTAAATCAGAAAATTTATAAGATTATGGTAGCAAAAGGATCAATTAAATTTAGTAAGAGACTTTCTGGTTGATTTACTTTTACATTAACATCTAATACCAGTGTTGCTTTAAAATGAAAGATTTTTCTATAGATTCCTAGTCCTGAGTACAATATTGGCATATCAGTTAGTTTCAAGATTCAAGAAATATGTTCTCTCAATTTTTTATTAGAGAATTGTTTTACTTTTGCTATATATATACTTTACTATTGTATCAATAATAGCTAATACTTAGTGCTTACCACACACCTGATCTACATGTTTTAGTAATTCAGTACCAAAATTGCTCTGCGATATAGTTAATGATATTATCCCCATTTTATATATAAAGGAAACTGAAAAACATCATATTAAATGTCACATAGGAGAAAAATAGCAGAGCCAGGATTTGAACCTATAGGCTATTTTTAAGTACTAACATAGTGCCCCATACATGTCAGTTTTCCCTTGTTCCACATACATGTGAGCATACCAGAGCAACTCAGGAGTATGAAGTAAGGAATAAAATTAACAGAAATTCTGATTATGACCATATTTCTTTTTCTATAACTCTTACTTGCCTTGATTAAAGATTTACAGTATTTAATCTTTGTGTGTATTGTATATGCATATAAAAGTGACTTTATTGGTTTGGAATTAAAATTTTTGTCTGAGATAAAGGAAATGGTGAGATTTTTTTTCTATGCTTGGATTTAATTGCACTTTTTTTATTTTTTTATTTTTTTTGCTATGTTGATTTTAAAAAAGTACTATTTTTGTCACAGGATTTTCAAAAATTCTGTATAAGCTGGGCGTAGTGGCACACGCTTGTAATCCCAGCATTTGGAGGCTGAGACCGGAGGATCCGGGTTCAAGGCCAGCCTCAGCTACCTAGTGAGGCACTCTGCAACTTAGTGAGACCCTAAGTGAGGGCTGAGGGTATAGCTCGGTGGTAGAATGCCCCTGAGTTCAATCCCCAGTACCGCAAAAAAAAAAAAAGTATAACTTATGTATATAAAAGTATAGTATTTTGTTATTTTCATAAAGAATATTTACTTACATGTATATTTACAATAATTCTCAGCCTTTATTTCATGAAGGTAAAATTTAAGCATAGTTGCAGATGATTTCATTATCATAAAATCATTAATTATAATTTAACTCCATGTACTGTTGTATTCATAAACAGAATTACTACACGAGACAGAAAAACTAATGAAGGAAAAGCTAGAAGTACAGTGTCAAGCTGAGAAAGTACGAGATGATCTTCAAAAACAAGTGAAAGCTCTAGAAGTAGATGTTGAGGAACAAGTCAGTAAGTTTATAGAGCTGGAACAAGAAAAAAATGCTGAACTAAAGGATTTAAGACAGCAAAGCCAAGCACTGGAAAAGCAGTTAGAAAAAATGAGAAAATTTTTAGATGTAAGTATTCTCAACTCAATATTGATTTTTCTCAGTAGAATGCTACTTGCTACTATTATAGGCTATAAATTTTAAGTTATAGGAACTTTTGAACTAATATTTTCACCTACATATGTATTCTACCAGTTGATCAAAAAGTACTATTCTTATTAAAAATTCGAGGGGTTTTTGTACAATAATCAGAATTGAAAGTAGTGCAACTAAGTCTGGGGGTGTAGGTCAGTAGTAGAACATATGCTTAGCATACACAAAGCCCTGGGTTCAATCCCAAGCACCCGCTTAAAAAACAAAAAACAGCAACAGAAAAAGTAGTACAGAGCTACGCAGCCAGCATGGTGGTGAATGCCTATAATCCCAGTAGTTGGGAGACTGAGACAAGAAAATCACAGGTTTGAGGCCAGCGTGCAATGACTTAGCAAGACCCTCTTTCAAAATAAAAAATAGGGCTGGGGTTGTAGCTCTAAGGTAGCCTAAATTCAATCCCCAGTACCCCAAAAAGAGGGGGGGGAAAGGGTACAGTTTGTGAATAAGCCCTAGAGTTAAGCTTATCTAGTCTTTAATTTGCCAATAGCCAAAATACTTGAAAATTCTAAGAGCTAATTGGCCACTACTGCTCCCCCCTTAGAAAATACATACAGGTAAAAGGGCGGCATTTGAAAACAAGATTAGTGTAATTGTCATAGTTCCATTGATCTCTTTCCAAAATGATGTCAAATCTCTAATTTCACATATGTTTTCCTCTTTGGAGTTTCATATAAGCCAGATGTTCTCTTCATTTATTTTATAATTTTGGTATAAAACTTAAATTAGTACTAAAGAAATTGACTTATAAGACAATTGGTTTACTTATTTTGTTATATGACTAAGCTAGCAGTGTAATTCTTCCTTTGTACAAAAAAAGTGAATTTAAGGAGAACTATTTTTTTCATTCTGCATTTAGCATTACATGAATCAAAAAGAAATATACATAAAATAATTTTTAAGTGCTTAAATTTTCATTGAAGAGCCCAAATAGGCTTTGTATCATACCAAAAAAAAAAGTCATATTTAAAAAATTTTGTGGTTTGGAGTAGTCTGTGGACATCAGTCCTTTGTCTCCAAACACAACTAACTTATAATTAAAAGGAAAATATAGTGACACATTGTTTCTTCTTTAGAAGCACTGTCATTATTACTATCAAATTTCAGGAGCAAGCCATTGATAGAGAACATGAGAGAGATGTATTCCAACAAGAAATACAGAAACTAGAACAGCAACTCAAGGTTGTACCTCGATTCCAGCCTGTCAGTGAACATCAAACTAGAGAGGTAAGAACTTTATTGATATTGCTAACCTTATTAATTTGTATCTAGAGCATAAAGTAAGATTCATATAATTAAAAACTTTAAAGTGAATTCTTTTATTGTTTATAAATCTTAAACATCAGAATATTAAATACTGCTTAAATGTAAGAAGGCTGGTGGTAGGGCACTTGCCTAACATTCACAAGGCCCTGGGTTTAATTCCCAGCTCCACCAAAAACAAAAGCAAAACAAAATGCAAAATATATATATATATATATTGAAATTTGGAATTATTTCCACCTGCGTATATCTTCCAGTATTAGACAATTAAATAAACTTTCATGTTTTTCTCCTCCCATTTCATACAAAACTGACCAAAAGAGTTCACTCTTTACTAACCCATTTCCCATTCTCTTCTCTTTTTAATCCACTCCAGTGACATTTCTATCTTGGGGTTTTATATCCTCGGGTTTATTTTAACTGTTCTTAGGCAGGTTACCCAAAGCCTCATGACAATATCTAGTCATCACCTCTCTATCACCACTCTACTCAGCCATTCAGAGGCATTCATTATAGCCTTCTTTAGAAGCACTTCCTTCTCTCAGCTTCTGTGACATACCCACTGCACTGGTCTCTCTCCTCTAGTCTTTATTTCTTCTCTCTCTACCCCAAATAATTGATGGAGTGTCTCATGAGTTTGTCTCATGCCCACTTTTCTTCCATATTTATATTCTCTTTGTAGGCAGTCACATGTAAATTGTTCCACTGTTGTTCCTTTATCTGTTACATCTCTGTCAAGCCCTGTACTTGAATATTCAACTACCTACTCAGTTTCCCCTTAGATCTCTCATGACTAGTGTATGCGGGAGGGAGGGGGACAAAAAAAACACCTCCTGGTTCCTGGTTGGCCTTTACCAAGAAAGACAAGACTAAAACGTGTTCCTTCTTCATCTCAATAAGTTCTATGCCTTCTACATCTTCTTCATTGCAGAGTCCTAGAATTCTTTCTTGATCCCATTCTTTTTCTGAACCCTGTTCCCAATCCTTGATGGATCAGATTTGTACTGTTTCCACCTTCATTCATTTTGCTGCATCCTAATTGTCATCATTGCCTGGGTGGTTGTGGTAGCCTCCTAACCTTAGGTCTCCGGCATTCTACTCTTTCACTCCCACTGTTCATTCTCCTCACATAGAAATATAGTTAGAACTCTATATTTGCTAAATGACTGCTATGTGGGTGAGGGAAGATTTCCTATATAAATTCCTAAAGGTTGTTTGTCCTAATGATAAAGAGATTGTGCCAGAGGCAAGGCAATCTGAGTTTGGATCATGGCTCTGCTACATACTAAATCAGTGACAATGACTAAGTCACTTAATCTTTCAAATATCTGTTTATTCATTTCAAAAATAGAGACAATAATAGATACCACCTCATAAGAGTATTGGTATGGCCATTGAGGAATACTTAAATTTAACTAGTATTATTTCTGAAAATAGTTTTTACTTCTAAAATTTACAATTTCTATGGAATTCTCTGAAGAGAATTCCAAAGAAATATAATAAATTGTAATAAAATATTATCTCTTCTAGAGCAGTAGAAAACGTAATCAATCTTCACAGTTTGTAGTCATTGCCTTTATTCCTAACAAATGTACTTTCAAATTTGAAAAACTGTCATGTTTTGTTGAAACTTCAGAAATTAAGATCTAGGAGTTAGACTGCCATTTCCTATTATATAATTTCTTACATTTGAAAAGGTTCACCCACCTCATTCATAGAACTTTAAGCAGCTAACAAGGATACACATGTTTGACTTTCTTCAAGATCATTCTAATTCATTCATTCTCTTCTTACCCTGCCAGATCTGATTCCCAGTTTCTGATTTTCTCAAGATCAAAAATAAATAAATAAATAAATAAATAAACAAACTAACTATATAATGTATATTGTGCCATTTAATATACCTGTTTTGTTGCATTTTCTCTTGACCTTGCTTTAAACCTCAATCTATTATTGTCAAAGTTTCTCCTCAGCAGCTTTATTACTATAGTCCTTGAGACAGTAATTATGGTTAAGCTTACATTTTTTAGTATCTGAGAAATAATTGTCATTTTTTGAGGTTTTTTTAGTATTTCACTGAAATAGAGTAATATTCCTTCATTTCATACCTTTACATGTCTTTTTTAGTAATGTCTCTTCATCTGATCAGAACTAATTTCATATAAACTATCTTATTAATTCTTCCTGTAGTCTTCTTTCACAGAGCTATCACCTTGAAAGAACCAGCATGTCAGTCTTAAGGGATAAGGGCACTTCATTATTTATTTTGAGTATAGGAAAAAATAAGACAAGAGACACATAGGGAAATTTGCAGGGTATATAGATACCTCTTACCACCCATGTTAATCTCTGTTCTGGGTTAATGGAATGTATAGTGTAAAAAAGTTTTGCAAATTAATTTTATCAAAATTTGGTCCATGAAAGATTTTTGGAGGTTAGCTTCACATTCTAAGAGTAAGTCAGTAAGTACTCTGCAAATTTCTCATCTTTATTAGGTATTTAGTGTGGTTGTTCCACTAAATAATCCTCTTCCTAGCTGGAGAAGTTTTAATAAAAATAAGTTTTTACAAAAGAGTAAATGAAGCCGGGCGTGGTGGTGCACACTTGTAATCCAGCATTTGGGAGGCTGAGACCGGAGGATCCAGGTTCACGGCCAGCCTCAGCTACCTAGTGAGGCCCTCCGCAACTTAGTGAGACGCTGTTTCAAAATAAAGAATAAAAAATAGGGCTGGGGGTATAGGTCAGAGGTAGAATGCCCCTGAGTTCAATCCCCAGTACTGAAAAAAAAAAAAAAGAATAGATGAAAAATACACATGTCTACAAAAGATGAGTGACATTTTCTTAATTTACCAAAGTAGCTTGTGGCATTAGGCACTAAAACTCAATCTCAGTGTATTGCTCTTTCGACATATTTCAATGCTTTTTATATTTCAGAAAATATGGTTATACCATTTTCATATTAAGCTGTTAAATTGAGTATACATACAATATAATAAAATGTGGCTAAAATGTATATAAAATCCATATATAACTAATATTTTTCTGTGTTTATATTATATTCATAAATTGATTATCATTTTTTAAATCCTGACAATATATTGTCATATTAACTGGAGTGGTCCATTCCAATTAAAAGAGTTTCCTAGGGAAGTTTGACTAGATCGTTGATTTTTTTTTTTTGTCAATAAAACTTTCCATTGAAAATAAATAAATAAATAGTAAGTAAATAAGTTGATCAAGCTGGATGTGGTGGTGCACACTTGGAATCCCAGTATTTGGGTAGACGGACACAGGAAGATTGCAGGTTTGTAGCCAGCCTCAGCTACTTAATGAAGGCCTCTACAACTTAGTGAGACCCTGTTTCAAAAATAAAAAATAGGGCTAAGGGTGTAGCTTGGAGGTAGAATGCCCCTGGGTTCAATCCCCAGTACCACAAAAAGAATAAAAATAAAAGAGTTGATCAAAGCTATATTACTTCTTTTTTACTAGCACTACCTAGTTTTATCAACTTAGAAAATATCACCTTTGCTGGAGACAGTAGTTACTATGCTATCAAAAATGAAATTAGCATTTGGGAGGCTGAGACCAGAGGATCGCAGCCAGCCTCAGCTGCCTAGTGAGGCACTCCGCAACTTAGTGAGACCCTGTTTCAAAATAAAGAATAAAAAATAGGACTGGGGGTGTAGCTCAGAGGTAGAATGCCCCTGGGTTCAATCCCCAGTACCGCAAAAAAAAAAAAAAGAAAGATATTAGCAAAGCATTTAAAAATAATTTTTGAGCAAGGAGACGTGGTACACACCTGCAAGCCTAGTACTTAGGAGGATTGCATGTTCAAGGCCAGCCTCAGCAACTTAGTGAGACCCTGTTTCAAAATAGAAAGGGCTGTAGTGTACCTCAGAGGTAGAATGCCTTTGGGTTCAATCCCCATTATCAAAAATAACAGGAAAAAAATATGTTTTGAAATGAAGGTAGATGTCATTTAAAGTTATGAACTTATTCCTTAAATTATGTATGTTTTGTTGGTAATTATAATTATATACAATAGTGAGATTCATTGTGATATATTTATGTAAGCACATAACATAATTTGATTTAATTTCCCAGTACATCTCTTTTCCCTTACTTCCTCCTTCCCTCTAATCTATATTCTGTACTCTACTGGTCTCCTTTCTTTTTCATGAGCTCCTATTTGTATTCCTTTTTTTCCTCTCTAGCTCACACATATGAGAGAAAACATGTGACCTTTGACTTCCTGAGTCTGACTTATTTCACTTAGTATGATGTTCTTCATTTACCTGACAAAATTTTATTTTTATGGCTAACACTCCATTTTGTATATATGCCACATTTACTTTATTCATTTTTCTGTTCACTAACAGGTAGGTTGGTTCCACAACTTGGCTATTGTGGATTGCACTGCTATGAATATGGGTACACCTGTATCACTATAGTATGCTCACTTAAACTCTTAATACAAAGGAGTTGTGTAGCTGGGTCATACAGTGGTGCCATTCCTAGTTTTTTGAGGAACATCCACACTTGTTTCCACAATAGTATTACTAACTTACAGTGCCACCAACAGTGTATAAGTGTTCCATTTTTTCTGTATCCTTACCCACATTTATTATTGTGTGTATTCTTTATTTATTTATTTATTTATTTATTTATTTATTTATTTATTTTTGAGGTACTGGTGATTGAACTCAGGGGCATTCTACCTCCAAGCTATACCCCCAGCCCTATTTTTTATTCTTTATTTTGAAACCGAGTCTCACTAAGTTGCGGGATGCCTCACTAGGTAGCTGAGGCTGGCCGCGAACCCGGATCCTCCGGTCTCAGCCTCCCGAATGCTAGGATTACAAGCGTGCGCCACCACGCCCAGCTATTGTATGTATTCTTAATGATTACTCTTCTAACTGGAGTGAGATGACATCTCAATTTAGTTTTGATTTGCATTTCCCTGATTGCTAAAGATGTTGAACATTTTTTCATATATTTTTGGCCTTTTTTTTTTTAACTTTTGAGAAATGTGTTTAGTTCATTTGCCCATATATTGATTGGATTATTTGGTTTGGGGTGTTTTTTGAGTTCTTGATATATTCTAGATATTAGTCCTTTGTCAAATGAATAGCTAGCAAAAATATTCTTCCATTCTATAGGCTCTCTTTTCACAATCTTGTTTCCTTTGCTATGCAGAAGGGTGTGTGTGTGTGTGTGTGTATGTGTATGTGAGTGGAACAAACCCAGGACCATTCTACCTCGGAGCTATATCCATAGCCCTTTTTTATTTTTTGTTTTGAAATGGGGTCTTGCTAGGTTGCTAAGGCTGTCCTTGAACCTGTGATCCTCCTGTCTCAGCCTCCCAAGTGCTGGGATTATAAATATGTGCCACCATGCTGAGCTGTAGAAAATTTTTAAGTTGGTACCATTCCATTTATTGATTCTTGGTTTTATTTCCTGAGCTTCAGAGTCTTATTAAGAAAGCTGATGCCTATATGTTGGAGTGGTGACCCTGTGTTTTCTTCTACAGTTGACAAAGTTTTTGGTCTGATTCATAGGTCTTTTATCTACTTTGAGTTGACTTTTATTCAGGGTGAGAGATAGGGATCTAGTTTCATTCTTCTACATATGGATATATCCAGTTTTACTAGCATCATTTGATAAAGACTGTCTTTTCTCCACTGTATTTTTTTTACACTATTGTCAAAGGTCAGATGACTGTATCTATAAAGATTTGTTTCTGTGTCCTCTTTTCCCTTTGTCTACATGTATGTTTTTATGCCAATACCATGCTGTTTTTGTTACTCTAGCTCTATCATAATTTGAGATCTTGTATTGTGGTACCTCCAGCATTGCTCTTATTGCTCAGAATTGCTTTAGCTATTTTGGGTCTTTTTATTCTTGCATATGAATTTTAGGACTGTTTTTTCTAGTTCTATGAAGAATGTCATTGATATTTTGATAGAGATTACATTGATTCTGTAGATCACTTGGTAATATGGCCATTTAGTATTAATTCTGCCTGTCCAAGAACATGAGTGGTCTTTCCATAGTTTAATATCTTCTTCAATTTTTTCAGTGTTCTATAATTTTCATTGTAGAGGTCTTTATCCTTGGTAATATTTATTCCTATTGTTTGTATGTTTGTTTTTTTGAAGCTATTGTGAAAGAAAATATTCTTCTGGTTACTTTTTCATCAGATTCATTATTCTTGTATAGAAAAGCTCTTGGTTTCTGTATGTTTATTTTTTTTGATAATATGATTTTAATTTATTATTACATGAAATATAGGAAAAAAGTTAATTGTTTTCATTTAAAAACATCATATTTTCTAATTTAAAATCTCCTGTAGCCGGGCGTGGTGGCGCACACTTGTAATCCCAGCATTCGGGAGGCTGAGACCAGAGGATCCGGGTTCGCGGCCAGCCTCAGCTATCTAGTGAGGCACTCTGCAACTTAGTGAGACTCGGTTTCAAAATAAAGAATAAAAAATAGGGCTGGGGATGTAGCTCGGAGGTAGAATGCCCCTGAGTTCAATCCCCAGTACCGCAAAAAAATTAAAAAAATAAAAAATCTCCTGTAGTTAGGATTCCATGCCACATTCCACCTTCTTGCAATATCACTACATTAGACTATCTTGTTGCTAAATCACTACATTAAAAGAAGCAATAAACAGCCAAATAGCCTCAGCAATTCTTAATAGTGAACTTTAGTACATTTGGAGTTATGATAGGGACATCATTTTGATTTTAAAATAGCTTCCCAACACTTTTTTCATCTTATAGATACTTTGGGCACATCATGTATAAAAAATGTAATTTTGTGGTATCAATAATCAGAAAATATGGGAACTAAGCTTTGAAGAATTAGGATTTTTTCATGTTATTGAAGTTAAACTGGTATAAATTTAAATAAAGTACTATAATTTTAGGATGTTAAATGTAATCTCCATTGTAACCACAAAGAAAATTGCTATATGTTATACAGAAACAGAGATGGGAAAGGAATGTAAATGAATTAGTGTTTGGTTTATTCTGACGAATTCAAACAGGAAATTCTCCATCAACAAGAAGTTAAAGAATTCTGAATATCCATTAAAAAAATCCACTTAAGATAATTATATCCCCAAACGTTATTCGTTTAGCATATAATATAAAGGAATATATATCTCAATGTTAGCTCTATTAGTTCAAAAATTATTTTCCATATGTGAAATAATGGGAATAATTTTTAGTATGTTTATTTTGTATATACCTACTTTGCTGAATTTATCAGCTCTAGAAGTCTTCTAGTGGAGTTTTTGTTTTTAGTTTTGTAAATATAGGATCATATCAGTCTGCAAACAGTGATAATTTTCCTATTCATATCCCTTTTTCCTTCCTTTGTCTAATTGCTCTGGCTAGCTAAATTGTATTTTTGCTTATTATATTTTTAGGTTGAACAGTTAACAAATCATCTGAAGGAAAAAACAGACAAGTGCAGTGAGCTTCTGTTATCTAAAGAGCAGCTTCAGAGAGATGTCCAAGAGCGGAATGAAGAAATTGAGAAACTGGAGTTCAGAGTAAGAGAATTGGAGCAAGCCTTACTTGTTAGCACAGACACTTTTCAAAAGGTATGATATTTTATTTCAATTAACTTTACAAGTATTTTAATGAAGATTACTTCTAGTTACACAAACATCAGTTATTTTAAATAAAAAATTTATTGGCTCTGGTATTATTACAAAATGTATGCATCTTAATGTCTTTGTTGACCTAATAACCATTTCTGTTTGGTTGTATACATTAGTCCTGATAAAAGATTAGTTAAACCAGAGAAATTAAAACCTTTGTAGCCATCAGTAATAGCTAGGTGAAAATGGACAACAGTTTAGGCCAATACTTTAAACCAGGAATTAATGAAGTCCATTCCCATTATTCTGCAAAAAGCAAAAATAAATAAAAGAAGAAGAGCAGAATAAGGAAGGTTGGTGGAGGTTGGGGGTAGACAGGAGAGATGGCCTTCATTTTGTCTGAGGAATACATTTGAATTGTCAAAAGTTCCTGACTTAATATTTGTAACTTTTGGTTATTCACTAATGTGTTTTTGTCCTTCTTGCTGGAGAAATAGAATTGCTACTTCTCCAAAACACACACACAAACACACACACACACACACACACACACACACACACACACAGGGTAATCAGGATTTAATGTCTGAAATTGAGAATATTCTTACATATTTAAAGGTAGAAGACAGAAAGCAGTTTGGAGCTGTAGAAGCTAAAGCAGAATTGTCTCTAGAAGTACAATTGCAGGCTGAGCGAGATGCAATAGACAGAAAGGAAAAAGAGGTAAGGAGTTTATTTTTAAATGACAAAATGTGGTTTGAGTTATTTTAAATCAGTGACCTTGAAAATATCATTTCAGAAAAATGAAGCATATGGTCTAAAACCAAACTAAACTTTCTGAGTCCAATTCCTTGAATGACCTTGATGTAAAAAAAGAGTATTCCAGGTAGAGGATTACCAGTGTGAAGGTGTTGAAACAGGAAGAAATGTAGAGAGAAAAAAGAAGGCCCAATTAGCCAGTATGAATTAAATGTAGAGGAGAGTGGAGAATTATGGTAGTGTTAGGACAAAAGGTAGCATCTCCTTTTTCTTCTACCCATACCATGGGCATGGAGTTATTACTGCTGTCCTGTGGAGTTTTGTTTGCTTTTCTTTTTCTTTTTTAAACTGCTACCCTGTGAAATTATAGTGCTATTTTACAATGTATGAAGCATATTCTTATGACAAAAGATTAATAATAATGTAGGACTGGGGATGTAGTTCAGTGGTAGAGCACTTGCCTAACATGCGCAAGGCCCTTGGTTTAATTCCCCAGCACCACAAAATTATAACAATAATAATATAACAATAATAATAACTACATAAAGTTATCTTGTGTTTCTCTACCCGCTTTCTTCCAAATAAAGAAAATCCAGCTAGGTGTGGTGGTGTACACCTGTAGTCCCAGCTACTTGGGAGTCTGAGGCAGGAGGATCACTTGAGCCTAGGAGTTCAAGGTCAGCCTGGGCAACATAGGGATACCCTGTCTTTAAAAAAAAAAAAAAAGGAAAGAAAAGAAAATTCACTTTTAGAATAGTAATTTTAACTTCCTTTGTATACTAATTTTCTTAAAATGTATCATACTCAACATTGTCTAGCAATGTATCACTTAAGATGTTTTAGAAGTTTTTAATTGTATCTTTGTCTCTTTCCAGGGACATTTAAATATATTGTAACATATTTTTAAGGCTTAATAGTATAAGTGCTAATAAGTACTTTAAAAATCCAAGAATAATTTAGATATCAGCTAAAATTACAGCTCATAGAACTTGTAGTTTAGAGTAGAAAAAAGACATCTATACAAATGACTATAGTTGAAATGATTGTTTCCATGAGAAGGTTTATTTTCTCGCCACATAATATATGAGAAGTTCTTTTTCATAATTTTATTGGTACATTGTAATTAAACATCATAGTGGATGCAAATGATACATTTGTTTATGTATATGTCACTTGGTACTCTGGAACCTACCCCATTAACCCCTCCTCCCTCATCGTATATTTTGATGAGATTGGTAGTGATACCTTCATATATGAACATAGCATTATTTGAAATGTTTCTTTCCTCAAGCATCCTTTTCTTCCTCTCCTCTTTCCTCCAATCTCCTTCTGCTATTCCACTATTATTTCACCTCTTTTATCTTAAGTTCCTTTACTGAAGTCCCTATTTCAATTAACTTTAAAAATCTTTTAATGAAGATTACTTCATTTTCTGTCTAGTTTCCACAAATGAGGGAAAATATATAACCTTTGACTTTCTGAGACTGGCTGATCTCACTTAGCATAGTGTTTTCAAGTTACAAATGACATGATTGTATTCTTTATAGTTAAGTAAAACTCCATTGTGTGTATGTATCAGAGTGTATTTTGATTTGGGGTTTTCATGGAGGCAGTGAGCATATTTGTTTATATGTGGCAACTTCTATATATTTGAAAGGAATTAATATTTTAAGATTTGTTTTATTTTTTTGTTTTTGTTTTCAGTAATGGGGATTGAACCCAGGGGCATTCTACCTCAAGATACACCCCCAGCCCTATTTTTTATTCTTATTTGTTTTATACTAAATAATTATGTCTTCCCCCAAAAATGAACCTTCAAAACAGAATCCAAAAGCAATAGCAATAGTGGTTGTTTACAGGTATGTGATTAAGCTTACTAGTTCTTCCTCCCTCCCTCCCTCCCCTATTCCATACCTTTGTTTTTTTGGCTTTTGAAGTTTTTTTGGTTTTTGTTTTTGTTTTTTTTTTTTGGAGGGGGGAGCAGTGCTGGGGATCAAACACAGTGCCTTACACAAGTACTCTACCACTAAATGTATATCCTCAGATATATGTCCTCAGTCCTAATTCTATTATTACTAGTATTTCTTTTCCTTTTTTTTTTTTTTTGAAATGGGCCTCACTGGTGCCCAGACTGACTCCATACTACTAGGCTCAAGCAATTCTCCCACCTCAGTTTCCCCAAGTAGCTGGGACTACAGACATGTGCCACTATGCCTGGCTATTTTTATTATCTTTTAAATATAATATAGCTCTACTAACACCTTAATTTCTTGAATTAAGTGTCAAATAAATATCTTTTACTCAGAATTATAATGGTTTGGAACTATAAGAAACCTTAGAGAATATCTATCAGCTGACTCCCAGTTTTTACAGAAAAGGACACAGAGCCAGAGATACTAAATGACCAACAGGTTAAACTGATAGATGACCCTCATCTACTAGTTTTTAATTCCTATAACAAGTATTCTATCAGAACCCACTCGATTATCTGTAACTGGAGAATGAGAGGTGTGAATGTAGAATCAAACATAGGTAGAATTAAATGTCTTTTAATAAAAACATCTTAAGCATTATATCCTGAAAACTAGGCGGAATTTTTCAGATATATGATCTAGTGTAAACATAAGATGTCCTTATGTATCTCTATATTTTAGATTCTTTCAACTACTTTCAGAGCCTAAATAGTTTGTTAGACTAAGGAAGGCATAGTGGTGCATGCCTGTAATCCCAATACTTGGAGGCAGAGATAGGAGGTTTGCAGTTTCAAGGCCAGCCTCATGAATTTAGCAAAACACTCAGCAACTTAGGGAGACCCTGTTTCAAAAGAAAAACTAAAATGAGCTGGGTGTCTAGCTCCACCCCTGGGTTTAATTGCCAGTACCAAAAAAAAAAAAAAAAAGAAGAAGAAGAAGAAAGTTTGTTTACTGTTTAGAAATGCAGGAAAAATAGTAAAAAGAACACTATAAAATAAAAGATTTTCAGGATTATAGGAGAAAGAAAATAATGTAGAGAGAGCTAGAAGGTTTATTTTTAGAAATAGATGCCTTTAATAAGTTGTTTTTTGTTTGCTTTTGTTGTTGTTGTTGTTTTGGGGGATTTTTTGTTTTGTTTTTTGGGGGATTTTTTTGTGGCACTAGGGAATTAACCCAGGCACATTCTACCTCTAAGCTATACCCCCAGACCTATTTTATTTTTTTATTATGAAACAGGGTCTCACTAAGTTGCAGAGCCTCACTGTGATCCTCCTGTCGCAGCCTCCCAAGTGCTGGGATTACAGGCGTGCACCACCATGCCCAGCTTCCTTCAATAAGTTTTAGCTCTCTGTAGAGCTAGTGAGCTCTGGCTTACAGACAATAGTAAATAATCGTTAACTTTGTTGAGGGCTGAGTGGTAGCAAGTGCTAAATATTTTAAATGCCTTATACCATTAATCCTTATATTCTACCTGGGGACAGGCTCTGTTATCTCCAGTGTTACCAACATATAAATTAAGTCTTAAGAAAGCTTAATACTTAGTGTGCAGAAGAAGAATTTCTCTTAGATTTTGCTGATTCTAGAGCCCTTTAGATGCTGTACTGCCAAAGCATTGTGGCATACTTTGCTTGTTAGTGAAAAGTATTAAAGATTGTCATTTAATATTTATTGAGCATGTAGAATACTCTGATCAGTTGAAGAACCAGCACCACATTTTAAGGAATCTTTAATCCAATTATTGAAATGTATGTAATTAATGATACATATATACATTTAAAAGAGATAAGACACTTGTAAAAACTTAAAAAAGGAAAATGCAAGTAGGCACAAATTAAGGTAATCCAGATAGTGTACAGATCAGTTGGTAGTAAAATTCAGCTGGTGTAAAACAAGTTTAAACCCAGTGTTCTGATTTGGGTGTTGATGCAAGGTCAGCCTGGGACTAAACCTAGAGTCTGGTTGGATAAAAAGCAAGAACATTCCATGGTGTCATTTGGGGGGATTAAAGCCTGATGTGATGTATCAAGTTCAGCTACTTAAAAATATTAGTACCTAGCTGGGTATGGTGCTGAACTCCTGTAACCCTAGTACTTGGGAGGCTGAGAAGGGAGAATCGCAGATTTGCAAGCAGCCTCAGCAACTTAGTGAGGCCCTCTGCAACTTAGTGAGACGCTGTTTCAAAATTAAAAAATAAAAATAGGACTAGGGGTGTAGCTCAAAGATAGAATGCCCCTGGATTCAATCCCCAGTAAAACACACACACAATGTTAATGCCTTAAACCAGTCCTTCTTAAACTTTAATGTGCATATGAATCACCTGGGGATCTTGTTAAATAAAATGCAGGGCTTGAGTGCAGCATGAGATTCTGCACATCTAACATTCTCTCGCATGAGGCCTGTTCTGCTGCTCCAGAGATCACACTTTGAGTAGTAAGGCTTTAGATCTCAGAGCTAACCAATTTGACTATAGAGGGAGGGAGAAAGGAAGGAAATGCTATGTGAGGTAGGGCAGTAATTTTTACTTAAATAACTATGTATGTGTTGACTGTATAATACTTTGTCATCAAAAGTATTACAAGATAATAGATATGAATACTATAAGATAACTTTGAAGAAGATATAATCATCAGAATTTTCAACAAACTAACATGATAATTATATACACACAACCACTAAGTGTATCTATGTGTCTACAGAGTTTAATATCATCATTACAGAAAAATGTTAAATATAAGTCTTAGACATTAGTTATTAGAAACAAGATAAATTATAGTTTAGAATAGAAGACACCAATAGTAAACTCCCTGAGTTAAAAGGCAGCCTCACCATATACTAGACATGTAACCTCAGGACAAATTACTCCTTGTGACTCTCTTCCTTACTTCTGAAATGGGATAATCATAAAATAGATGTCATAGGTTGCTACAGAATTTTAAAAATAATAAGATATAAAATAATAACATATAAAGTGCTTTGTGCAGTACCTAGCAGTAGATTGTCTATAAATGATGACTATTATTGCTAGTATTGATACTATTTCTGTTTAAGAAATATTAGTCTGATTTTTAAGGTCTTGCCTTGCCAGGGCTGAAATATTCTAATTGATGTATAATTGTGTACATAGCAGATGCCCCTTTTTCAGCTTCTAAGGCACTAAATGATTGTCTACTCAGAGCTAGCTGCCACTTAATGCTGCTCCTGCATCTTAGGTTGCTTTTAAAGTAGCAGTTTTGATCATTAGGTAATTGCACATTTAGAAATCCACTCATTAAATATTTATTAAGTAGCTACTAAGCAGGGAGCTAAGATGATTGTTACTGTCCTCATTCAAACCTGATTTTTTAAATGTAACAATAACTAGCTCTTAATATTTGTCATTAGGTTCCGTTTCTGTTTAACCATAAGATTGCTTTACCACTGTTACTGATAATCTGCCCTTAAAAATTAGCCAAGTTCTACTGTCCTACCTATAGGAGCTCTCTAATTTTCTCCTAAAATTACATTCTTAACTTACTCTAAAGTTCCTGTCATTCCAGTGTAAGGATCTTTTGGTCTTAGTGTCTACCTCGGCTTCATTCTTCGTAAGCAAACAAGGCAGCCAGACCTTTCAGTGGGTTATTTAGATATTTATGGACTAAATTTTCTTGATGTGGTTTTGAATGTGTGTTGCTAGTATCTTGTTTAGCAGTTTTGCATCTAAGTTCATCAATGATATAGGCCTATGAGCTTCTTTTTTTTTTTTTTTTTTTTTTTTTTTTCGGTACTGGGGAGGATTGAACTCAGGGGCATTCTACCTCCGAGCTATACCCCCAGCCCTATTTTTTTTTTATTTCTTTATTTTGAAACCGAGTCTCACTAAGTTACGGAGTGCCTCACTAGGTAGCTGAGGCCGGCCGCAAACCCGGATCCTCTGGTCTCAGCCTCCGGAATACTGGGATTACAAGCGTGCGCCACCACGCCCGGCTGCACCTATGAGCTTCTTTAAGTGCTAAAATAACACTTAATTCTACAGGTTTTTTGAGCTTTTTGATAGTAACTAAATTTAAAACAAATTTAAATTAAATTTAGTTTAATTAAAAGTTATTTCCATGACTCTTCTGCTGCTTCCTTAGGGAATATTTTAGGTAGAAAATGACTTCTTATGCCCTTCCTTAACATATCCTATGTTTTAGACAAGATAGTTTAAGAGCATGTAGTGGTGAACACATCTAGGAATAATACAGGCTTAGAAAACCACTTTATTCTTATGATTTACATGTTTTAAGTGTACATACCTTGTAAAGCAAATACAGCATTCTTAATTCTGTCTTGAGAAATAAGCATTTGTATAACTTTTTTTTCTCTTTTGATAATTTTGGTACTAAAGATCACAAACTTAGAAGAACAATTAGAGCAGTTTAGAGAAGAACTGGAAAATAAGAATGAAGAAGTTCAGCAACTACATATGCAACTAGAAATACAGAAAAAGGAATCTACCACCCTCCTACAAGAACTTGAGCAAGAAAACAAATTATTTAAGGTAATTATTTTAGAAAAACTTTTGTCTATTAATAATTTATAGTTTTGCTCCTGTTTGGCTTGAATAAATATATACTAAATCCAGCTGCTAAAGAAAACTTAACAAAGGAAGAGCAGCAATTAAATGAATTTTCATGGAACTTATTTTCTTAACATAAACATTTAAATTAATCATAAATTGAAATTTT
>PVLC010026538.1:0-22621 GCA_004027655.1 Graphiurus murinus | reverse complement strand
AAATCATGTTCTTTGCAGGGAAATGGATGCAACTTGAAAACATTATGTTAAGTGAGATTAGTCAGTCACAAAGAGTTAAGAAGCATATGTTCTCCCTAATATGTGGATGCTAGGGAGAAGATGGGGCATAGGAGGGTCTCCAGATGAAAAGGAGAGATCCTCGATAAGCAACGAAGTTGATTTAATTGTAGTGGACGCACGGGGCAGAGGGACGCCCTAAAGCACATGATGTAATTACACAATCATATCAAGGTCACTCACCGAAGTGAACCTGAGGGGGAGGGAAGGGGAGGGGATTGGGGTGGGAATTGGGGAAGGGGTCAAATGAGAATTGTGTGCAAATATGTTGTTAACAACTCGTACTTAACAAAGATGTATGCTATATTGCACAAATTACTACAATAAAAAATTAAAAAAAATAAAAAAATAAAAATTTATTAATGTTTTTATCTGCTTAAAAAAAAAAAAACCTACTTAGTGACCAGGATACCCATTTTGGACAAAGTGAGTTTGAATATAGCACATCCTAGTAGTTACTGGTTCTCGAAAAAGTTTTTTGTTTTGTTTTGTTTTGTTTTTGTTTTTTGCGGTACTGAGGATTGAACTAAGGGACATTCTACCTCTGAGCTATACCCCCAACCCTATTTTTTATTCTTTATTTTGAAACAGGGTCTCACTAAGTTGCAGAGGGCCTCACTAGGTAGCTGAGGGTGGCCGCGAACCCGGATCCTCTGGTCTCAGCCTCCCAAATGCTGGGATTACAAGCCTGTATCACCATGCCTGGTTTCTAAAAAGTTTTATCTGTGGTTTCTAAGAATGCTCAGGGTTCAATGAGTTTTGTACTGGAAGAGTCTATGGTATGGAAAAAACTGCTAACGTTTTCCATCATAAGTTTAGAAATATCTTATACTCTAACTGTGGATTTCCAAAAATTAATCCCCTCTCTTAAAATTTTAAGGGCCATAGTCCTATGGGGGAAAGTAAACCTTTCTGCTTTTTTCTTATGTGGTGCTGGAGATTGAACCTAGGGGCACTCTAACTCCGAGCTACATCCCCAGCCCTTTTTATTTGTTATTTGGAAACAGAGTCATACTAAATCCCTGAGGGTCTTGCTAAGTTGTTGAGGGTGGCTTCAAACCTGTGATCCTCCTTTCTCAACCTACCAAGTACTGGGATTACAGGCATGTGCTACCACGTCCAGCAACTTTCTCCTTGTAACTCTATTTGTACAATTAAATGCCCCTAGGGGGGCATTATGAAAATTTAACTGTAGTCTTGGATAGGATATACTAAGTCTTAAAACCATCCAAATCATGGTTTAAATAAAAATTCAACCCAGGAAGATTTAATTATTTCACTACCAAAAGTATAAACTAGCAAGCTTACTATAATAATCTTCCAATTCAGAAATTTACTTTTTGAAAAGCACATGCAATATCTTAAAAGTAAAATTTTAATAAAACATACAAAAATCAGTTTTGATTCTACATACCAATAGCAAATTTTCTGAAAAAGGAATCAGAAAAGCAATCCTATTTAAGATAGCTAAAAACTAGGAATAAATTTAACCAAAGAAGTTAAGTCTATCTACAATGAAAATTATAAAACATTGATGAAAGAAATTGAAGTGCACACCAGTAAGACATCCAAAGTCCATGAATTAGAAGAATCAATATTGTTAAAATGTCCATACTACTAAAGAAATCTACAGATTCAATGAAATCCCTATTGAAATATCAGTAACAGGAGGGCATGGTGACACATGCCTGAATCCAAGCACTTGGGTAGCTGAGACAGTTTGAGGCCAGCCTCCACAATTTAGCATGACCCTGTTTCAAAATGAAAAATAAAAAGGGCTGGTGGGAGCTCAACAGTAGAAAGGCCCTGGGTTCAACAAACACACAAATAACATTCCTCACAATACTAGAAAAACAATTATAAAGATCATATGGTGACCCCACTGCTTGGGAGGCTGAGACATGAGGACCCCAGGTTTGAGGCCAGTGCAAGGGAACTTAGCAAGACCCTATTTCAAAATAAAGAGTAAAAAGGTCTGGGTGTATAGCTCAGTGGTAGAATGCCCCTCCCCTAGGTTAAATGCTCAGTATCACAAAAATAAGAATAAAAATAATATAAAGTTTATATGGAACCAAACATATATAAAAAAAAAAACATCAAATAGCCAAAGCGATTTGAGCAAAAAGAATAAAACAGGAGGCACTGACACTATCTGACTTCAAAATGTACTGCAAGGCTATAGCAATTAAAACTGTACAGTACTGGCATAAAGACACAGACCAGGAACAGAACAGGAGCCTAAAAGTAAATTCATACATCTACACCCAATAGAACTTAGCCCAAAGTGCCAAGAACATACATAAGAGAGAAAACAATAAACGGTGCCGGGGAAATTGGGTATCCACATGCAGAAGAATGAAATTAGACCCCTATCTCCCACCAATTAAAAAATCAACTCAAATGAGTTAAAGCCCTAAATGTAAGACCTGAAACTATGAAACTTCTAGGAAAAAAACAGGTGAAATGCTACAAGACGATGGAATAAGCAAGGATTTTTGGGGTAAGACCCCAAAAGCACAAGGAAAAAAGCAAAAATAGATAAGATTACATCAAACTAAAAAGATATTGCACTACAAAGGAAACAAAAGGGTAAAGAGATAACCTACAGAATACGGGATAGTATTTGCAAGCTATACATTTGACAAAGGGTTAATAACCAGAATATATAAAGAACTCAACTTAGTAGCAAAAAAATCCAATAATCCAACTAAAAATGACAATTCAGTTTCTTTCTCTTTTTGGGGGAGGGGGGTACTGGGATTGAATCCAAGGGCATTCTACCTCTGAGTTATACTCTCAGTCCTATTTCTTTTTTATTCTTTATTTTGAAACAGGGTCTCAGTAGTGGAGGGCCTCACTAAGTAGTGGAGGCTGGCCATGAACCTGCAATCCTCCTGTCTCTGCCTCCCAAATACTGAGATTACAAGTGTGCACCACCATGCCTGGCTAAAAATGACAGCTCAGAAATAGACACTTCTTTAAAAAAGAGGTACAGAGGGCTAGCAGGTACATGACAAAATGTTCACCTTCACTAATCATAAGAGAAATATAAACCAGAACCACAATGAGACTTCACCTCACTCTAGTTAGAATGGTTATTATCAAAAAGAAAAAAGATAAGTGTGAGGATGTGGAAAAATGGAACCCCTGGTACATTGTTGATGGGGATGTAAATGAGTACATATATTGGAGAAAAACATTATTGATGTTCTTTAAAAAATTAAAAAAAATAGAACTACCATATGATCCAGTAATTCTAATACTGGGTATGTATCCAAAGGAAATGAAATCAATCCATCAAACAAATATCTGCACACCCATGTTTACTGCAAAACTACTCATAATAGCCAAGAAATAGAAACAACCATAGTTTTCATTAACTGATGAATGCATAAAGACAATGTAGTATATATACACAATGGAATAGTATTCAGGCATAAAAAGGACATTTTGAGAGTTACTTCTTGGGGTTGTAGTGGTGGTGGTAGTGGAAGTAAAGGGAGTATGAGGAGGAACTCATGGAAATTGTAGAGATGGAGGTGGAAGTGGTAAAGGTAGCCTCAGCAGTGGATACAGGGGCCAGGTTTTGAGGCTGCTTCCTGGGCCTGGATAACTTTCTACTTCTGATCTATACTCCTAGCCCTATTTTATTTTTTATTTGGAAACAGGGTCTCACTAAGTTTCTGAGGCTGCCTTTGTACCTGTGATCCTCCTGTCTCAGCCTCCCAAATACTGGGATTACAGGCTTGAACCACTGTGCCTGGCACCAAGTATTGTTTTAGATACTCAGATATACCTGTATGGTGTACTGTGGTTATTGTTTATAACTCTAATTCATATTTTTGGCTGCAAGCCACCAACTAGAAACATGTTTCTTTTTTTCACTTTTCCCTTCATATGTTTTTTTCTAGCAGTAATGACAGGAGTCTGTGATAGTTACTAATGTTTTTCACCTAACTAACTTTCTATTGGCTGTTGAATGATGGGGGGAAAATGCACTCCTGATGACTACGTAATTTGAAATATTACATGAAGATTAATTACTATTTAAGATACACATAAGGATGAATAATCTAATTGATAATAAACAATGAAGGACTTATATGTGAAAATCTGCCACTTTGACAACATGGATAGAACTGGAGGTCATTATGTTAAGTGAAATAAGCCAGGCATAGAAAGCAAAGTACCACATACTCTTACTCAGATGGAATCTAAAACAGTTGACCTCATAGAAGAATAAAACTGTGGCTACCAGAGGCTGGGGAGAGAAGAAGAGAGAAAGAGATGGAGTAATGTTGATTAACAGGTGGTTTCAGTTTGGAGAAAGAAGTACTGGTGTTCTATTGCACAACAGAGTGACCATAGATAAAAATAATGCACTGTATTTTTTTTAAAAAAAGCTAGAAGAGATTTTGAATGTTTTTGTTATAAATGAAGTCAGATATGGTGGAGTGGGCCTTTGATCTGAGTACTTGAGAGGCTAAAACAGAAGAATCAAAGGTTCAAAGCCAAGCGTGGTGGCCCATGCTTGTAATCTCAGTATTTGGGAGGCTGAGGCTGGAGAATCCGGGTTCGCGGCCAGCCTTAGCTACTTAGTGAGGCTCTCCGCAACTTAGTGAGACCCTGTTTCAAATAAAGAATAAAAAATAGGGCTGGGGAAGTAGCTCTGAGGTAGAATTCCCCTGGGTTCCATCCCCAGTACCACCTACCCACCATACACACACACACACACACACACACACACACACACACACACACACACACACACACACTGTGTGTGTGATAACAGCAAGACCCTGTTTCAAAATAGGGCTGGGAATGTAACTCATGTAGAGCACCCTCTTCTCCTGGTTGTCTTTAGTACCAAAAAAAAAAAAAAAGATAAAACGAGGAGATAGGTTTGTTTACTCTGATTTAAACATTACACAATGTATACATGTATCAAAATATCACATGATATCTCATATAATGTATAATTTTTGTTTACCAATTTAAAAAGTAAAATTCTATTTCATTTAAAAACAAATGATTTATTATGTATAAAAATGATTCCAATGGTTAGGTCATTGACAGATTAACCACCTCCAATTCAGTTAATCCAAAAAATTAATTGTGCATATTTAGAAGTTATTACTGTACCTTGCAATATTAACAAGCATGAGCTCCAAAAACATTACAGAAGCAACTTTAATATTCTTAATATTTTTCTACTTTTTAATTTTTAGCAAGATAAACATTTATGTATAATTTAAAACTATTTTATTTATATCAATTGTGATTTATTATTATTATTTTATTTTGGTGGTACTGGGGATTGAACTCAGGGGCATTCTACCTCCAAGCTACATCCCCAGTCCTACTTTTTAGTCTTTATTTTTTGAAACATGGTCTCACTAAGTTGTGGAGGGCCTCACTATGTAGCTGAGGCTGGCCGAGAATCCAGATCCTCTGGTCTCAGCCTCCCAAGTACTGGGATTACAAGCGTGCATCACCACGCCTGCTTGAATTGTGAGGTTTTTGAGTTTAAAAATGTTTGGTAAGCAATCATGAAAAACTTAAAAGACCCATATGATTACTCAGTCTTTATCCTTTTTCTTCTGCCTATTAAAAGGCAGAAAGATACCATTTCAGATTAAATTTCTAAACAGTTTTCTCAAATTAGAATGAATTAATCTAAAGGCTAAACATTCATACTAAAACCTACAGAATTCATTTTTGTTAAAAGCCAGATTAAGCTGGGCATGGTGGCACATGCCTGTAATCCCAGTACTTGGGAGGCTGAAACAGGAGGATAGAAGGTTCTAAGCCCGCCTCAGCAACTCAATGAGATCCTGTTTCAAATAAAAAATAAAAAGGGCTGGAGGTGTAGCTCAGAGGTAGAATGCCCCTGGGTTCACTCCCCAATACAAAAGAAAAAAAGAAAAAAAGCCAGCCAGATTATTTATTTTGTAGTTGCTGATGAATCAAGAGGCACTTCCCTTATTTTGTGATGATACCAAGTCTAAAATCCTATTTGCAAATATACTTCCTAAATGGTCACTATTTATCTTGAAATTTATTCTATATGTGATACTAAAAAGGGATGGCCAATAGATAGCAATGATACAATTCATTCCATCTTTAAGACAATGGCTAACATTGGAACTGAGAAAATTACTATGAGCAAATTGCTGCTTGAACAAACATGTTACATGTTGCTACATTCTGTATGTCTGAAGTGTTTAAAAATGTTTGGAGAAACAAAAGGTATTGTGGAATTGAAGGCAACTTACCCAGATGGAATGCCAAACTGTAAGCTGCCAGACAGCTGCAACTGGTAATAAAATGCTAAGACCTGAAGCACTTCAGCAGAACCTGATTATATGGTAATCCTAGTATCTTAGAAAAGGCAAAAGAACAAGAATAACTGATAGACTGGTTGCTATAGTAACCAAGATAAATTTGTATACTGACTGGAGAAAAACATTGGGGTTGCTATCAGTTAGGAGGCTCACATTATGTCTTAGATGCTTTTTCCTCAATTTTGAATCATGAGAAGAAAGAATAACACAAAGACTGCTCAATTTGAAACAAGAAAGTAGATAGGGCTTCATTCTAAAGAGTAAAAGAGTGCACACAATTAAAGATTTACCAGGTTGGCTGAATAATATCTAAAAGCCAGAGGAGAATAGACCTTGTGAGAGTTTGTAGAAATTAGCTTTGCTCTGGTTGTAGGTTAATTATCAATTCATCTCAAATATCAGTAGGGCATCATAAAGCACCTACAATTTTTATAACTTCAAATGCCATTTGAAAAAAATATTATTTGAGATATTCCATACAGATATATCTGAGTATCTAAAACAATACTTGGTGCCAGGCACAGTGGTTCAAGCCTGTAATCCCAGTATTTGGGAGGCTGAGACAGGAGGATCACAGGTACAAAGGCAGCCTCAGAAACTTAGTGAGACCCTGTTTCCAAATAAAAAATAAAATAGGGCTAGAGGTATAGATCAGAAGTAGAAAGTTATCCAGGCCCAGGAAGCAGCCTCAAAACCTGGTCCCTATATCCACTGCTGGGACTACCTTTACCACTTCCACCTCCATCTCTACAATTTCCATAAGTTCCTCCTCATACTCCCTCTACTTCCACTACCACCACCACTACAACCCCAAGAAGTAACTCTCAAAATGCAGCCAGAGTGTGGAGAGCTAACAAATAGCCTCTTCCTGGGACTTGCTTGGCAAATTCATCTGACTTTGTTAAAGTCATAAACAATGAACCTAATGAAGAGACAGGGAACATTGTGTAAAGGTTATATATCCAAAACTAGAAATTACTTTCTATTCTATGAGACAATCAATGAACTTATATTCTAAAGCTGTCTAGGTGTTTTTTACATTTTTTATTTACCCTGTCATGAAGTAGATTATCATAAAAATGGAATAAAGTTTTCAATTTATAGTAATTTGTACAGATTCAAATTGAGCCTCCAAACAGCCATACTGCTACCAACTGTCCTATCTCTATGAGTCACCATTTGACAGTTGGAGGTCACTAAATTTAGAACTTAAATTTACTAATTAACATGGAAGTTTTTCCCCACTTCAAATAAATGTGACAAAACAGCATTTATAAATATATAAAATTTTCTATGGTTCTGAGCATTGAACCCAGGGAGTCTACCTCCGAGTTCCACCCCCAGACCTTTTTATTTTTTGTTTTGGAAACTGGGTCTTGATAGGTTACTGAGAGTCTCACTAGGTTGCTGAGGCTGTCCTCAAACCTGCAATCCTCCTGTCTCAGACTCCCACCACACCTGGCTCACAAATATATTTCTATCAGTCCACAAAGCCAACAGCAATCAAATATAACCTATGATTAAATGCCAACTCAGGAACAAACAGTTATTTTAAAGAATCTTTCATAAGGTTATTTTCTATCATACAGATATTTTTAAAATGAAAACCTGTATAAAATTCAATTCAGAGAGAGTTATTTCTGATGCCTAAGTAAAGAAGAAAGCTGGATTTTCAACAAAGGCAGCCATGTCTGTCACTTGGGTGGGTGGGTGGGTGGGGGTGGGGGTGGTGTGTGTGTGTGTGTGTGTGTGTGTGTGTGTGTGTGTGTGTGTGTTTTAGTTACTGGGGATTGAACTCAGTGGCATTCTACCTGACTCTGAGAACCAGCCCTTTTTTATGCTTTTTTTTTGCGATACTGGGAATGGAGCTCAGGGGCATTCTACCTCCGAGCTATACCCCCAGCCCTATTTTTTATTCTTCATTTTGAAACAGGGTCTCACTAAGTTGTGGAGTGCCTCACTAAGCAGCTAAGGCTGGCCAGGAACCCTGATCCTCCGGTCTCAGCCTCCCAAATGCTGGGATTACAAGCGTGGGCCACCACTATGTTTTGTTTTGAAATAGGATCTAGCTACAGTGTTGAGGCTGTCCTCAAACCTTTGATCCTCCTGTCTCAGTCTCCCAAACACTACCATGCTGGGCTACTTTCTGTTTTCTAAACATAGCAATTCTTGTAGGCACATTTATCTCAGCTCCCATGACTTAATCATGATTTTGCCATTACTCCAATCTAAACATGGTAAATGGAAGTTAACAATAGACTCCTTTAAAAACAAAACAAAACAAAACAAACAAACCGAATATAATCGCTGTTTTTAAGCTATTCTGCCACTGTTTTAATTCTAACTTGGAGAAAATTAGTGAGCAAAAGTTAGGAACCTAGAAGAGTCAACATCCCTTGATGAGTTAAAGTGTGAAGAAACAGCCAAGTTAGATAGAAGTCGACCCTCTTAGAAGCCTGGCTAATGCGGTATGTGTCAGAAACCTTTAACAGTGATACCCAGCATTATTCTCCCTCCTTCCACAGACATGGCACCATGATATAAATGAGGAATCCAGAGATTTGCATTTTAGTTCAAAGTCTACCACTAATCAACAATGTGTTACTTCTCTCTGAGCCTAGGTTTCACTTTCAGTTAAATGGGAGGACTGGGTTAAATAATCTTGTGTCCCCTCCTACTCCAAAAATGTATGATTCTATCCTTCTAAGGCCTCAAAATATTTTGGCTAGCTGGGTGTGGTAGTGTACACCTGTAATCCCAGTACTTGGGAGGGTGAGATAAGAGGATGGAAGGTTTGAAGCCAGCCTCGGCAATTTAGCAAGGTCCTCCTTAAGTTAGTGAATCTTGAATGCCTCTGGGTTCAATCTCCAATACCATACACAAAATATTTTGGCTGCCACTAAAAAAATTAAAGAGTCATGAAAATGTTACATTTAGAGGGATTGAACCCAGGGGCATTCTATCTCTAAGCTACAGCCTTTATTTTGAAACAGGGTCTAGCTAAGTTACTGCTTGCTGTTCTTGAGCCTGTGATTCACCTGTCTTGGCCTCCCAAGTACTGGGATTATAGCCATGTACCACCATGTCTGGATTTATTATTTTTATAACATCTTCTCAGTGTCAGCCTTTAGAATGTTAAGTATAAACCGGGCATGGTGGCATATGCCTATAATCCTAATACTTGGGAGGCTGAGACAGGAGGATCGAAGGCTCGAGGGCAGCCTCAGTAAGTAGTGAAACTCTCATCAACCTAGTGAGACTCCTATTTACAAATAAGAAAAAAAAATTGGGCTAGGGGTGTAGCTTGAAGGTAGGATGCTTCTGGGTTCAATCCCCAGTACCACACACACATAAAAAAGAGAATGTGTAGGTATATTCCACAGGAGCATTCCACGCATACATAATTTACCCGGTAAATAATCCCCAGGACCACACACACATAAAAAAGAGAATGTGTAGGTATTATCCACAGGGGCATTCCATGCATACATAATTTACCCAGTAAATAATCAGATCTATTTGTCTTGAACCATGTACCAAAGCGCTACACCAAATCTGCTTAAACTAAAAGCTGATATATATATATATATATATATATATATATATATATATATATATATATATGGATCAGGGCATGGCATTGTACACCTGTAACCCCAGTACTTGGGAGGCTAAGACAGGAGGATCACGGGGTCAAGGATGGCCTCAAGCAACTTAAGACTTAACAACCTAGCAGAGAGACCCTGTTGCAAAACAAAAACTAAAAAGGGCTGGGGGTATGAGCTCAGAGGTAATTTGCCCCTGGGTTCAATTCCTAGTACCACCAAAATAAAAAAAAAAGAAAAAAGAAAAAAATTTCCAAGAACAAAAGCTTTTCAATAAAAGCATACGACTGAATCTCAATACAATGATTGACATCTAGAGTTCGAAGGGTTCTCAAAATGTAATCTCAATTTAAAGATAAGGAAATGAAATGACTCACAGTCCAGGACTTTTTTCCACTATACCACAGTTCCTCTTCCCTTTCCTGCTGTATTCAGTATGATAGCAGAAAGAATGACAGACTGTGAAACTGATCTGAGTTTCTAGTTCTAGCCCTTGCTGTTGCACCATGGACAAGCCATCTTTCTTTTCTTGGCTTCAACTTTTCACATTTTGTAAGAAAGAGTTTAACTAGATGTCCCTTCTAGCTATAATAGACTTATAAAATTCTTACCTGACAAAACAAAAATATACATTTCTGGATGAAAATGTGAATTTCTAACCAAGAGAACTGAAAAGTTTGGCCTGCTGGGTTTATTTATTTATTGAACCTTTGGCTTAGCAATGCTAGGCAAGTGCTCTACCACTGAGTTACATCCTGAACTCTTTTATTTTAGTTTTAATCAGGGTCTTGCTAAGTTGCTGAGACTGGCTTTAACCTTGTGATCCTCCTACCTACGCCTCTCAGAGTAGCTGGACTGAGTTGATTTTAAATATATGTAGCAGTTCAATTCAGCAAGTCAGTTCTAAAGCATTTACTCTAGAATCTATTAGGGGAAAATCTCTCCCACCCTGTTCCACACCAAATGGGGCACCTATGATGTGCTAGAAAAAAAATGCTGGGTCAGGAGTCTGAAGATCTGTTTTCAAATCTTAGCCCTGCCACTTACAAATATTCTCTTCAAAAACAATTCACTTTACTTCTCTGAGACTAAGCTTCCTTCTATATAAAATTGGAGAATGGAATAAGGAATCTGGACCTAAAGTATCAAAGTAAAGCATTAGAGTGTGGTACATATTGCAAACTTGGGCAAGAGAAGATGATCTGCCACTGCAGAAAGTAGGCTGTTTACACTCAAAACTTTTTCCTGTAAAAACCTGTGATGATTTTTAGCTTATTAAATTTGTTTTCAAAGAATAGATTAATAAAGCTGAAGACATCATGGAAGGGGCAATAGAAGAAACAAATCATTTTAGGAAATGGACTGTGTATTTGGATTCTGCTGATTAACTAAACAGGTAAAAGAACTCTCAACTGCTTACTGAGTTTACTACAATTTGGTGAAATGGTAGTGTACTCCCAAACATGCAAAGCAAGGAATATTTCTTAAAGTGTCCAAATTCAGCCTATTTATCTGCTCGTGTTTGTATAGTGTGTTGCTCTTGTTCATATCAAAGAACAGAAGATATTTCTGTTGACCATCTGTTTCCACAAATCAAAATTTCTCACTGCATTTCTAAGTAGTTAGTCGACCAGCAGCCAGCCAAGTCGGCTCTGAGTCCCTTTTGCAAAGGACAAAACCTGCCATAAAGGACAGGGGGAAATGTAAATAATGCCACCTTTTTTTTTTCGTTGTCTCAATATTGTTAGTTCTTTTCAGATGCAGCCTTCCAGATGAGATTATTTTCTTCCAAATCCTGATACTAAAATAACATAGAGCTATGAAATCCAAACAGATCATAGAGTTTTATCCATAGAGCTCTCAACATGCTTAGTGTATGGGCAGGTTAGAGTTAAAATTAGTAAGCTGGATCCCAAGAGATTTAAAAAAAAAAACAAACCTTTTCACTCAGTATCAAAGTGTTTAAGAAGTTATATTATCAGAGGGGGAGGAAGTGGTTATCAATTCTATCAAATGACTCATCCAGTTTAGATAAGTAAATGTAAATTTAACAAATTTGCTAATGCCAAGAAAGAAAGAAGGGGATGAATATTTCAATGCTTTCTGTACCAGGTACTGGGCTAACCAGTTTACATTGGTCCTGAGATAACTGTCCTTGGAGATTAAAGTCATACAATGAAAAAAGAACAATATAGCTCTAGATCAATAACAATTATGTAAACTGATTGCTATTTCCTTCTCCCACTCCAGTACACATACATACAAAAGTACTAAAGGATTAGGTTTCTTATTTAACCTGAATTGACAGTTCATTACTTTAAAGGGAAAAATCACACAAAAATTTAATTTCGAGGGAATCCAACATATTTCAAAATTCAAATATATTTTCGATCCTCTACTATATAGCCATGAACTTGTCTCACATACTGAGCTTGAAGGAGATTCACTATCATCTTAAGATTGGTCATTACCACCTCCAAATCTTAACAATAGTGATATGAAGGATGATGGAAACACACACATTTGCAATCTACCAACATACATTTCTTTCTCAATTTGTTGCTGTAACTTTTGGAGTATATATTGTGTTTAATATATACTAGATTTTAGAATGACTTTCCAGAATGTACACATAACTTGATTTGCATCACACGGTATTTCTCCTACGGGGCAAACATGAGAATTGAAGGCTGCTGAATTCCCGGAACCATATTAGTGATTTACACTGACATTAAATTTCACCAATTTTTAAGCTTTTACAGCATGAAAATAATGTATTTCACTGCCTGTAGTTCCACACGTTAGTAAAAGAGTTAGGTGAAAGCACTTTAAACGCTATTTCAACTTTGAAAATTGGAGGAGTGGAAAGAAGTATTAGTCAGGCAAGCTTTCCAACTACAGTACTTTCTACTCAGAATCATCCATATTAATCACCACTAAAACATTTCGCAGAATTAGATAAAGGGCACAAAGCTGGGACTCTCCTTCCAAGCACTAGATTACTCAGCACTTGTTTGTACCTCTGTAGTCAGTTGTGTATATTTATGTCTGGCTACCCTTTAGACCAAGTTATTCTCCCTAATGCTAAGGACCTTGTCTTCTATTTCCTTTGCCTCACGGTAAGGTGCTATTTAATTAAAACACTGTTGCTCCAGGTTACCGCAGCTAGAGGACTTCCTTAAGTAAATACCAAACCTTTATCCCACTCCTTTTCTGAGCAAGGAAAAGTGGACAGCAGGTAGGGAAGAGTTATAGCCACCTCTGAAACCAAAAGGTAAGTTAGCGGTAAGAGAAAAAACAAAACAAACAAACAAAAACTACCAAGTGCAATTTCTCCAGTTACCGCTCCTTTAATATATGGTCCCCGAGGTCAAAACGGATGTTTGAAAGGTAAGCTCTGAACCCCACAAATACAAGTCTCTGGCTCTCAGGCACGTAAGCTGCACCACTCAAAGGGTGAGGGGATACAAGAGAACCCTTAGGGCCATTCGCTAGGGACAGGGACGGGAGGTCTCAGAGGTGGATTCTTCCTCTTCCAATTTACCCTGCGCTAAGGAGCTTCAAGTCTGGGCTTTTAACTGCTAGAGTTCAGACTGAGCGGAACAGCAGTGGAGGACACAGCGGGACCTGGGAGGGGTATAAGGTATGGCGCAGGAGAAGCCAGGGGTTTGCGATGACCGGTCCAATTACTTACCCTACAGGGTGCACATCTTCAGGGGCATCATAGAATTCCTCGGTGTCGCTTTCCGACGCCATTTATAGGACACACCCGCGGGTGAGGGGGCCGGCGCCGCCTGGAGGAAGGGTGACTTTCCCGTCTCCTCCTTTTCGTCCTCCACCCCGGCGAGACTGTGGGGAGGTGAGTTCCAGGCGAGGCTAACGAGGGAGCAGACAATCTGAAGTGAGGAGCAGGTTAGGGACTGGGGGCCGCCCGCAGTTGCCTGGCTGCGGGAATGACCAGCAGCTCGGCCGCCTGAAGAGGCGGCAGTGGGTCCAGGGACTGTGGCTACTGCTGCTCTACGCCTAGATAGGTGTATAAGGAGCGCAAGAGAAGAGGCGGTGGCTCTTCTAAGTGGGGGAGGGCGGGCGTGCAGGCGATACGGCTCCAATTTCTCCCGCAGCAGGAATTACAGCAGCTGGGAGAGGTAGTTGCCAGCAAAATACCGACGTGCACCTAACCTCGCGAGATTTCGGGAGGGGCCGCTAAGGCGTGGGCGGGGCGAAGAGGTGGCGAGGGCGGTCCCAGAGAGGCAGCACTGTGATTACTTATGCTGGAGAAGCCTATCAAAACCGCGCAAGCGTGTTGAGGCCATTCGGTGGGGGCCGGAAGTAGCCGAGAAAGGAGGGTGTGATCCTCATGAGGGGAGGAGTCTAGGACCTGCGCAGGAGCAGCCTGGAGCTTCGGCTCTGAGGGCTCTGTGCCCGATGTAGGTGGGGTCTAACATAACGTTTTACAAAGTCTGTTAACTCTACAGTTCCGAAAAGAGGCATTTTGAGTCTGCTTTTTTTCTTGTGAGGATATGTTGTTGGGAAACACTGGGGTGGGCATTTCGATGTATATTTATTTAGTCTTGTTATCCTATCTGATCCCGAAATAACCCTCTGTAGGGGGTCGATAGGTCCACCACCTTTACCTTTATCCCTATTAACTACACGGGCTCTAATTGAGATCCCTACATAGATTGGAACGGCCAGAGGGTGGGGTCTGTGAGAGGTACACCGGGAGTGTCCCAGTTCCATAAAGTAATGATGGATTTATTGCTGAAGCTGAGCCAATATGAAGCCTTGGGTTACTTTTTCTCTGCGCGTATCTATCGCTGCCCACACTTACTGTGAGAGAAATTCTTACATACTGTCCAAAATGTGTCAGCCAAATGGTAAATGTATATTGGGCAGATACCACTGCAGGGCTAAGATAGTAACTTCTCATCTTCAACTGCCCAATGTCCAGTGATGAAAATAGAAAGGTACTTTATAAAAGACAGTTTTTTAAAACAATGGGTCATTAACCATCAAAGTGGGAACACTGATTTTCAGTATGATCACGAGGCACATTTATTTCCCCCACTGACGTCATGATAAGAGACTGTAGAAGCTGTTTGTGCAGCCTCAACTTATTAATACTCAAGATGGCAAAAAAAAAAAAAAAAAAAAACCAAAAAACAAAACAACAACAACAAAAAACTGGATTGGAGCCAGGGGCATTGTCTCAGAGACTGGTGTGGTCTGGTAGATTTGTATAAATTCAAATGCCATATAATGTATATTCTGTAACATCCCACAGGGTTTGCCAAAAGCACTGCATAGTAAAATATGTAAATATTTTTGCAACTGTTCATATGGGGTAAATAAGTATGAGTACATAGCCTCATTCAGTTCAGAGTATATGATTGATCAGCTTGATTGTCAAATAAGTTCCTTAAAAAATAATAAAATACAGGCTGGATTTTGTGGCACACACCTGTAATCTCAGTACGTGAGAGGCTGAAACAGGAGGATCACAGGTTGGAAACCAGCCTCAGCAACTTAGTGAGACCCTCAACAACCTAGCGAAAAACCCTGTTTCAAAACAGAAAGAGGGCTGGGGATGTGGCTCAGTAATAGAGTGCTTGCCCAGCATGTGCGAGGCCCTGGGTACAATCTCCAGCACGACTAAAACAAGACTCCAAAATCTGGTTTCTAGACCTTTTGGGATTTCAGAAGTGTACACAAGGGATTTGTGGATTCTTGGTATAGTTTCTGTCAAAAGCTAATTGTGTGTGTGTGTGTGTGTGTGTAACTGAAGATTGAACTTGG
This sequence comes from Graphiurus murinus, assembly GCA_004027655.1. Classification (NCBI taxonomy): domain Eukaryota; kingdom Metazoa; phylum Chordata; class Mammalia; order Rodentia; family Gliridae; genus Graphiurus; species Graphiurus murinus. Next base: position 6,798 of record PVLC010026538.1, on the reverse strand, counting down.
ATACACTCTACCTCCAAGCTATAGCTCCAGCCCTTTTGTCTGTCTATCTATCATCTATCTATCTATCTATCTATCTATCTATCTATCTATCTATCTATCTATCTATCTATCATCTATCTATCTATCATCTATCATATCTCTCTCTCTCTCTCTCTCTCTCTCTCTCTCTCTCTCTCTCTCTCTCTTCAGTGGTACTGGGGATTGAACCCAAGGGCATTATACCTCTGAGCTACACCTCCACCCCTTTTTATTTTTTATTTTGAAACAGAGTCTCACTCAGTTGCAGAGGGCCTTGAAAAGTTGCTGAGGCTGGTAGCAAACCTGTGATCCTCCTATCTCAGCCCCCTAAGTAGGTGTGTGCCATCATGCCTGGTTTTTATTTTTTATTTTTAAAATAGGGTCTCATTAAGTTACTGCGCAGTCTTCCAACCTGTGATCATCTTGTCTCAGCCTCACAAGTACTGGGATTACAGGTATGTAACGCCACTTCCAGCTAGGTTTTAAACATGTTAATTAAAAGAACAGATTTTAACATTGTCAACAGAAAAAATGATAAGTTGGTGAGGTGATAGATATGTTAATTAGCTTGACTGAATCTTTCTACAGTATAATCTTTCTTCACTTCATACCAACAAAAAATACAAAAATACTATTTGTCAATTGATAATAAGTTAATAAAAGTGTTAGTTAATGTCCTAGGTATAAAGATACATCTCCAGATACTAGTAGCTTTTTTTGCTCACTAAGGAATATAGACCTTTACTTTATAGATTTTGGAAAGATATGTTATATGTTTATGGAAAATATATAAAAAGATATAACTACCTGCATTTATTTTTCCTAGTTATCTAATTGTGAATTTCTATTTCCCTAAAATAATTTTCTATATATTGTAGAAGAATTATTCCTTTTGCATACTAAACAAAAATATTTCTAAAAGCCATGCTTGTAAACATTTTTCATGTACTATTTTGTGTCCTGCACTGTTCTAGGTGTTAAGGACAATTCAAAGATAAAGAAGACAACTTATTTCCAGTCTTTCAAGAGCTCATAGTCTAGCAGTGGAGACAAATATTGAGTCCTAGTTTGCAGCTTTATTTCAATATAATATACCACCTCTCTTATAGTAAGTTTAACAATATGGTTAGAAAAAGTCAAAAGGTAATAGCAATTATAAGCAGATAACGTATTTAGAGCTATTAGAATTGTCTATTTAAATGCTTCTATTAATTGCATGAAAAATTTAATTACTGGGAACATTAAAACTCATATGCATATGGCACATCATCATTTTTAAAGATGTCAACAGGTGTGTTTATTTTGCCTGAAACATCTGTTTTTGAGTTTTAAAGCATCAGATTTTAGAGTTAATCCAAGCAGTGGTTCTGAAGCTTTTCTTTGTATTGGAAATGGAGCCCTTTTTTGTGTGTGCTACTGGGGACCGGATATAGGGGCATTCTACCTCTGAGCTATACCCCCAGACCCCCCCCCTTTTTTTGGAAACAGGGTATTGCTAGGTTGCTGAGAGTCTCACTTTGTTGCTAAGGCTGGTCTCGAACCTGCAATCCTCCTGTCTCAGCCTCCCAAATACTGGGATTACAGGTGTGTGCCACCATGCTTGGCTGAAATAGAGCCCTTTATTCAAACCTAATTCGATGCAAAAGTTCACATATCATAAAAATAAAAATTGGTCTATTTGAAGCAGGGGTAGTTCAGGTCCCTGTGTGGCTTTCACTGAGTGTCCGCAGATGGCCATAAGGTTTCATAAAAGAAAAACAAAACAAAACAAAACAAACAAACAAACAAAACAAAGAAAAAAGAAAGTACTGGAAAAGTTTCGGTCCAAGGCAGGTAAACAAATTATGGCCCACACTGTCTGTTTTTCTAAATAGCATTTTATTGGAACAGAGCCAGTCCTGTTTGTTTATGTGTCGTGTGTAGGCTGTTTTCATGGCAGAGTTGAGTAGTTGGGAAAGAGATTACATTGCCTGCGAAGCCTAAAATATTTACTATCTAGCCCCTTGCAGAAAAAAATGTGCTGACCCTTGGTCAATAGGGCAACTCAGAACTAAAAGGACCCTTAAATGGCAATTTGAATTAGTTTTGCAACAGAATTATACGCCACAAAATCATATGTATAGATTAAAATAATGATAAAACCTTTTTCCCACTTGGCTTATTCCCAGTGACTATAAAAAATACAGAGATCTAAGGCTAATGTGGGTTTAAGGAAAACTGTTTATGCTTGGCAAACTTCCTTAGCGACATAGCAAAACCTCTACTCTCCTAAGGGTAAAAGTCATGGCCACCATGTGAAATGACTTGTCTTTGGGATGCTTGCTATCTCCTCTTGAGAAGAATAATACAAACTCTGAGTATCTTTGGAACCAGTTTTGTCCCAAGGATAATTTCTTCAGAACATCAGTGATCCAAGTATATTGTGATGCATGTAGTCTTTTGTTATAAACAACAGCTAAAGTAATAACTCAGGAAAATTATTTACAGGGCAGGCAGTCTGGGACATAATACTGATACAAAAAGATTTAACATTGTAATTTCTGTGATAGTTTTTATGGATTTTGAAGTATCAGAATCCATGAAAAAAAAATCATTCTGAAACTAGCCCAAATTTGTCAGAGCCAAGATAATATTCTATAATCATCAGCCCTCAATTATCTATTTGAAAGGTCATGTGAGTTATAGATTATAATAGTAAATATTTTAAAGTTGTTTGTAATTGGCTTTGAAATCTTTATATCTTTTTTCAGAGAGCCAGTCTATTTTCCTGAGGATTAGTTTATGTGAATATTAAAACGAATTCTCAATCCCTGAACTGAAATTAGAGAGTCTAGAAAGTTTAGAAGTGTATAAATAGATACAGAAAAGCCAGCTTGTAATTTATTATTTTTTTTGAAATTTTATTTTATTTTTTTATTGTAATAATTCGTGCCTTGCATATATACATTTATGTTAGGTACAAATTGATAAAGACCAATGTGCACACATTTCTCATCTGACCCTTTCCACACTGCTCCCTCGCCCTCCATCCCTCTCAAGTTCAGTTCAGTGAGTGATCTTGATATAATTGTGTAAGTACATCATGTGCCTTAGGATGCTCTCCCCCCACCCCCCATCCATTCCCTTCGGTTAAATCAACTTCTTTGTTTATCCAGGGGTCTCTACTTTTTCATCTGGGGACCCTCTTATGTCCCATCTTATCCCTAACACCCGCATATTAGGGAGAACATATGCTTCTTTACTCTTTGTGACTGGCTAATCTCACTTAACATAATGTTTTCCAGTTGCATCCATTTCCCTGCAAAGAACATGATTTTGTTCTTCTTTATGGCTGAGTAAAATTCCATTGTGTACATATCCCACAGTTTTGTAATCCATTCATCTGTTGATGGACATCTTGGCTGCTTCCATAGTTTGGCTATTGTGAATTGAGCCGCTATAAACATAGATACACATGCATCGGTCTGATAGTTTGGTTTCCATTCTTTTGGGTATATACCCAGTAGTGGAATTGCTGGGTCATATGGTAGGCTCACTCCCATTCGTCTGAGGATCCTCCATACTGTTTTCCACAGTGGTTGCACCAGTTTGCAATCCCACCAACAATGTATTAGGGTTCCCACTTTTCCACACCCTCGCCAGCAGGTGTTGTTGTTTGTGTTTTTTATGATTGCCATTCTGAGTGGAGTTAGGTGAAATCTCAGGGTAGTTTTGATTTGCTTCTCCCTGATTGCCAATGATGTGGAACATTTCCTCATACACTTATTGGTCATTTGTATTTCATCTTTTGTGAAGTGTCTATTTAGATCCTTTGCCCATTTTTTGATTGGGTTATTTGCTTTCTTAGTTGTGATTTTCTTGAGTTCTTTGTGTATCCTAGATATTAGACCTCTATCTGAAGTGTAACTGGCAAAAATTTTCTCCCACTCTGTAGGCTCTCTGTTGAGGTTCTTGATAGTTTCCTTTGCTGTGCAGAAGCTCTTAGGTTTAATGCAATCCCATGTATTGATCTTCCTTTGAGCTGCTTGTGCTTTGGGGGTCTTGTTGAGAAAGTTTTTACCTGTGCCTGTGTGTTCAAGTGTTGGTCTTATGCCCTCTTCAAGTAGCTGCAAGGTCTCTGGTCTGACTTCCAGGTCCTTGATCCACCTTGAGTTGACTCTTGTGCAGGGTGAGACAGTGGGGTTTATTTCCATTTTCCTGCATATGTTGAACCAGTTTTGCCAACATCATTTGTTAAAGAGGCTATCTTTTTTCCAGTGTATACTTTTGGCTCATTTGTCAAAAATCAGTTGACTGTAAGTCTGTGGGTCTGTTTCTGAGTCTTCTATTCTGCTCCATTGGTCTATGTGTCTGTTTTTGTGTCAATACCATGCTGTTTTTATTACTGTGGCTTTGTAGTAGAGTTTAAAGTCAGGTATTGTGATGCCTCCTGCATGATTTTTATTGCTAAGAACTACTTTTGCTATCCTGGGCTTTTTGTTTTTCCAGATGAATTTAAGGACTGATTTTTCTATGTCTTTGAGGAGCGTCCTTGGCAATTTCATGGGTATTGCATTGAATTTGTAGATCAGTTTTGGGAGGATGGCCATTTTGATGATATTTATTCTGCCTATCCAAGAGCATGGTAGATTCTTCCATCTTCTAAGGTCTTCATCGATTTCTTCCTTCAGCTTTCTGTAATTTTCCTTATAGAGGTCTTTCATCTCCTTAGTTAGGTTTATCCCTAAGTATTTTATTTTTGGGGGTGCTATTGTGAGTGGAATTGCTTTCTGGATTTCTTTTTCAGTTGATTTATGGTTGGTATATAGAAGGGCTTCTGATTTTTTAATATAGATTTTTGTATCCGGACACCTTACTGAATTTGTTGATCAGTTCTATGAGTTTTTTGGTTGAGTTTGTTGGGTCTTCTAAGTATAGTATCATGTCATCTGCAAAATGGGATAGTTTTAGTTCTTCTTTCCCTATTTTTACCCCTTTGATTTCCTTCTCTTGCCTTATTGCTCTGGCTAGAGTCTCAAGTACTATGTTGAACAGAAGAGGTGATAATGGACATCTTTGTCTTGTTCCTGTTTTCAGTGGGAACTCGTGCAGTTTTTCTCCATTTAATATGATGCTGGCTGTGGGCCTATTGTATGTTGCCTCTATGATTTTGAGGTATGTTCCTTCTATTCCCATTCTCTGTAGTGCTTTTAGCATGAATGGGTGTTGGATCTTGTCAAATGCTTTTTCAGCATCAATTGAGATGATCATGTGATTTTTGTCTTTGAGTCTGTTTATGTGGTGAATTACGTGTATTGTTTTTTTGTATGTTGAACCAGCCTTGCATCCCTGGGATGAACCCAACTTGGTCATGGTGTATAATTTTCTTAATGTTGTTTTGAATGCGCGTTGCTAGTATCTTGTTTAGCAGTTTTGCATCTACGTTCATCAATGATATAGGCCTATAGTTTTCTTTTCTTGAGCTGTCTTTATTTGGTTTTGGTATTTGTGTGATGTTGGCTTCATAGAATGTGTTTGGAAGAGTCCCTTTTCTTTCCATTTCACGGAATAGCTTGAGGAGTATTGGGATTAGCTCTGCTAAAAATGTTTTATAAAATTCACTTGGAAAACCATCTGGTCCTGGACTTTTGTTTGATGGTAAACTCTTTATTGCTGTTTCTATTTCTTTGATTGTTATTGGTCGGTTTAAGTTTTCAATATCTTCTTGACTCAATTTAAGGAGGTTGTATGTGTCTAGGAATTTGTCAATTTCTTCTAGATCTTCCATTTTGTTGGAGTACACTTTTTCAAAATAGTTTCTGACTATCTTCTGTATTTCCATACTGTCGGTGGTAATATCTCCTTTTTCATTTCTTATTTTCGTAATTTGGGTTGATTCTCTCTTTCTTTTGGTTAGATTGGCCAATGGTTTATCTATCTTGTTTATTTTTTCAAGGAACCAGCTTTTAGTTTTGTTGATCTTCTGTATTTTTTTTTATTCTCTAATTCATTCATTTCCACTCTGATTTTCGTGATTTCCCGTCTTCTCCCGGCTTTGGGGCTAGATTGTTCTTGTTTTTCAAGGGCTTTGAGCTGTGTCATTAGATTATTTAAATGGTGGTTTTCTGTTCTTCTTATGTGGGCACTCAGTGCTATTAATTTCCCTCTTAGTACTGCCTTCAGGGTGTCCCAGAGGTTTTGATATGTTGTATCTCTGTTTTCGTTGGTTTCTAGGAATTTTTTAATTTCTCCCTTTACTTCTTCTATGACTCACTCTTCATTCAGCAGTGTGGTGTTCAGTCTCCATGCGCTTACTCGGTTACTTTGGGTCTTCCTGGAGTTTATTTCTAGTTTCACTCCATTGTGGTCTGAGAAGATGCAGGGAATTATGTTGCATTTTTTGAATTTGCCGGTGCTCGCTTTGTGGCCCAGAATGTGGTCTATTTTGGAGAAGGTTCCATGAGCAGCTGAGAAAAATGTGAATTCAGTTGTAGTTGGGTGGAAAAGTCTATATATGTCTAATAGGTCCATTTGGTTTATGTTATCCTTTAGGTCTGAGGCATCTCTACTGACATTTTGTTTAGAGGAACGATCTAGAGATTTAAGAGGAGTATTGAAGTCTCCTAGTATTAGTGTATTGGGATCTATGTGTGTCTTTATATCATACAGAGTTTGTTTTATGAAAGTGGCTGCACCTATGTTTGGGGCATAGATGTTGATAATTGTTATTTCCTCTTGCTGGATTGTTCCTTTTACTAGTAAAAAATGACCTGCTTTGTCTCTTCTGGTAAGCTTGAGCTT
>PVLC010026537.1:0-22626 GCA_004027655.1 Graphiurus murinus | reverse complement strand
TGTTGTACATGCATAATTCTGGCAAGAATGCTGTGGGCTTCCCTAAATTACCAAAGTGGGGAGATGGGACCAGGGAGCAACATTATTGTTGTTGTTACTGTTATCATTATGATTATCAATTGTCATGGGGATTGAACCCAGGGGCATTCTACCTCCAAGCCACACACTCAGACCTTTTTATTTATTTTTTAATTTTGAAACAGGGTTTCCCTAAATTACTGAGCTGGCTTCCAACCTACAATCCTTCTGATCCAGCCTCCCAAGTACTACTGAGATTACAGGTGTGTGCTACCATACGCTGCATCAACATTATTTTTATTTAAATAAATGTTAAACATATTGCAGAAAGGAATGACTTCAACTTTTTAAATTAATTTTTGGATGAAGTACCAACACTTTAAAATAATTTTGCACTTGTAATGAATCTGTTTAGTAGACAGAGAAAGAAACAGATGGTCATAATAATTGCTTTAATATTATAAAGTCATATTTCATTCCAAGTAAAGAAATCTCTATGTTTTCATTTTTTAATTTAAAATTTTAATGTTCTAATCCTCATCTAAAGAGTTAGCCTCTTAACCAAAAATAAAAAGAAAAAAGAAAAGGCTCCTAGTCTGTAATAATAGGAATTAAATCCCTAGTCTAAAAGTCAGTATGCCCTTGCTTACACAGTAAACCACAGAAAAGGGTCTATAGAATTCAGGTGCAGAATACATGCAGTACATATTTAATCTGGCTTGTGTGTACAAATGTTCATACACTCCAAAGAAGTAAAAACAGTATTAGGAAGTTATCATTTGTCAGCTGAAAAAAAAATTTTAAATATCCGACTTTTAGGATTTATTGCTTTAATTTCTTTCAGTTCTTAGTTATCTGTATGTAATGCATCTTGCTAATTGTTGGGTTTTTTTCTTAAATTAAATGACAGCTTGTGTGTGTGTGTGTGTGTGTGTGTGTGTGTGTGTGTGTGTGTTACTAGAGATTGAACCCAGGGGCATTCTACCTCTGAGCTACACCCCAAGCCCTATATGTATGTATGTATGTATGTATGTATGTATGTATGTATGTGTTTTAGGGTCTCACTAAATTGCTGAGGGCCTCACTAAAATACCAAGGCTGGTCTTGAACCTGGGATCCTCCTCTCTCAGTGTCCCAAGTACTGGGATTATGGGTGTGCACCACCGCACCCTGCTTAAATGACAGCTTTGTGAAATGGTCCACGCGACTCACAAAATGCTATAAAATGCTGACTTTATTTTCTCCTGTGACGGAGACAGTAGAGACCAGATAGCGTCGCCTTGCCTTTTCCAGGCTGCCTTTCTTTTCTGGATTTGGTTTCCTTTGCTGCCATTATTGCTACCAGGCATTTTGTCATTCCAACAAATAACAAAACTCTTCTTTGTCTTTATAACTTGTCAGATATCTGTTAGCCATTACCATCCTCTTTTAACTTACATGTTTTAGTGGGGAACTTACTCAGCAGAGGGGTCCTTTCTCCTGAGTTTAAGGATGGTAGGTGGTACAAACATTTTGTAATATCACTGAGGCAGGACCAAAACACCGCAACGTTGAGGATTTGCTGTTCTGCTTCTTAGCATGCTCTTTTCTCTGCATAGCACCTCTCTGCATAAGCCTTTAGAAAGTTGGGTGAACCGCAAACACTAAATCAGGCCCAGGGCCAAACTTAGGAGTCCTGGATGATGCCCAGTCCCATCAGGTTGGGTCAGAAGATTCACATCCGAACAAAGGCCCTTCCGCATATTGTTAAACAGTCTTCTAATTATTTACACGATGCCTTCCTTCTCTTTAGATGGTAAGCCTGATGACAGCAGGGACTTGAGCTTATTCAAGTCTATCTTCCTAGGCACATCAGAGTACTGTGCATATAATGTTTGCTTAAATGATATTTATTGAAGCCTGGGAGTACAGCTCACTAATAGAGCACTTATCTACCATGCACAAAGCCCTGCCTTTGATCTACAGCACCAAAAATTAAAAAAAAAAAAAATGTGTTGGGTGAATATATGATTAAAGATAGAGTTTGGCTTCACAGTTCTCATTTCTCTCATTCTAGTTGAGAACAGGCCAATATGGCTGCAAACTGCAGAGGTGAAGGAGGGAGAGACAAACTGGAATCTCTGCAGAGGTGCCGGCCAGCAGAGCTGACTGGGAGCTCCGTGGTCAGCCCTGCAGAAAGCAAGCTGCTCAGCCCTACTTCATTCTAGCCATGTGGTCAGGTGCAATCTGATTTCTTTAAATGGAACTAGATTTTGTATTTTTGCATGAAATAACCAGACTGGCGATGTCTTCTGACTCTCTAACTCCACTTCAAGCCCCCAGGATATATGCGATTCCCCACTTCAGTGCATAAGTAGCAAGCTGGCAATCTCTGGATGGTCTTCTGTGCTTCTCTAGCTTACAAATGTATAAAAAAAAAATGCTTTTTGGTAGAACAAAATTATGTCACTTGCAGGAAAATGGAAGGACCTGGAGAACATGATGTGAAATGAGGTTAACCAGTCACAAAAAGTGAAGGGTCATATATTTTCTTTCAAATTCAAAAGTAAGGGAGTAATCTGGATACCAGAAGGACTTCGGATAATGGAGGGGAAAGTCCAGTGGAGCCAGGAAGGTGTTCTAGGGGAAGGAGAAGGAGAGAGGGAGAATCAATGAACGAATCACTCCCACTGACATTACTTACACATGTGAGGATACCAATGTAAAACTCAATATCTTGTATGGGGAAAGGGGGGAGGTGGGAGGGAGCCGGCGAGAAGCCCGCCAAGTGCTGTGTGTATGTGTGTCACTATCACTGTGAACCACATTATGATGTGAGATGGCAGTACACCAATAAATGTATAAAAAAAGAAGAAGACAATGGTAATGACTGCTTGCATTGGCTAAGACATCTAATGTTCGTAGGAAAGACAAGATTATAACCAAATTTTTTTGCTATATTCTCTCCCTGTACTTTTTTGGTGCTTCGAGTCAACCCTAACTTCTGTCTCTTTCATTTCTTTTCTACCAGTGGGGTTCTTCTGACAGTATGAAGTTGCTACATGGCAGAATCTTACCTTGAACGTCTTCACCTGCTTTGAGATCCATGTGGAAGAGCATCTCCTTGCCACACTTGACCTTAGTACATTCCTCCACAAGGAAGTACCTTCCTCCACCATCCTGCAAGTTACATCGAAAGATTATGTTGCGTTTTAACCAAAACCTCATCAGATTCCACTTCTGCTCTCTTCACTCAGTTTCAAGACTATTGTACTTAAAATGATTTCTATTCTACCTTTAGCATTTCAAAATAAGATCTTTCTACATCTTCCTTCCTTTCACATTTTCCTCAAAACTGGCATCCAGCTATGAGCTCAAGATCCTAAGGTCCTAAGTCTACTTCCTTTTGGGTCATACTCTGAAATACTGGCTCTGCCTGAGAGGCACGCTTGCTCACCCACTAGTGGTGTCCCTGTTCTTTGGCTCTAAAGAGAAAAGCAGCCTTGTCAATAAATCACATGCCTATCTTGGCCACAGGTAGGAAAATTACTGTCAGCTTTATTCCTTCACATTGGCTGAGCTTAAACTTTCCTTTCCTTTCCTTAGCCCTCTTGAAATAATTTCTTTCATTTTCTCTTCTGAATCAATTAGCTTTCCCTTTGATTGTCTCAGAAATGTTTGTGGCTTTTGATTCTCTATTCTCTGATACCCAAAGATACCTGTGATGGTAATGTTGACTAAAGTCATTATAATTTACTTGTTTTCTCTTTACATCTGCTCTGACTTTTTTTTTAACCACTTTTCCCAATATTTTAGCTATAAACTCGATGGACTGCCTATTTTACTGTGGGTTCAGATGGTAGAAATACTGTGTAAGTAAATCTGAAATTGAAAAAATATATCTTATATTGTTGCAAATTAGAAAAGCTTAGATCTGAAGTCAGAAACTCCAGCGTAATAATTAAAAACTACATAGTTAGCCGGGCATGGTGGCACACACCTGTAATCCCAGTTGGGAGGCTGAGACAGCAGAATTGCAGGTTTGAAGCTAGCCTCAGCAATTTAGTGAGACTCAGACTCTCAGCAACTTAGCTGGATCCTGTTTCAAAATTTAAAAAAGGACTGGGGTTGTAGCTTAGAAGTAGAATGTACCTGGCTTCAATCCCCAGTACCAAAAGGAAAAAGAAAAGAAACAGAAGATATACAAGGACTAAAGTTTGGGCCTGGAATATGCCCCTACAGGGACATGTGTTTACAGGCTTAATTCTAAGTTTGGAGCTATTGAGAGGTGGTAGAAAGTTTAAGAGGTAGAGCCTCGTGAGAGATTTGAGGTCACTGATGGAATTGCAGGATTCCAGCCTCTTTCTCTTCTTGACTCTTTTGGCACCCAGCCATACAGTAAGCAAACTTCCTCTGCCAGGAGCTCGGCCCACAATATGCTGCTTTGCCACAGGTCCCAAAACAGTGGGGCCAACCAACCATGACTTGAAGCCTCCAAAACTGTGAGCCAAAGTAAACAAACCTTTTCTCTTCATAAACTATCTCAGGTATATGTTGAAGTAATGGAAAGTTCACTGATGCAAAGTGTTTGGCATATGAATGAATCTCTCTACAACTTAGTTTATTTATGACTTGGGCGTGATATCTACAACTTTCATGGTATTGCCCTGAGGATTGAGATAATTTTTTGGAAAGTACCTTAACACCTAAAACATGCTACACAAATATACACTATTAATAAATGCTGCAACTTTGCAATATTTATCACTGCCTTGAAGGATGAGGTCCCGTACAGCTGTGTCTCAAAGCAGATTGTTATATGTTGTAGCACAATTGTCGCATATTATGCTGGTATGTATTATATTCATACACATGCACTGATACAACGCAGTGTCTTCCCAGTTTTCCACTATCCCCTCAAGGGAGCAAAGATATATGATGTTATTTCCTGTTGAAATCTGGAAAATGGGGTATGATCTGGAAGAAGGTTATGAGAGGTTGTGTGCAGTTATATTATTCCTGAGTCTGTAGTCCTATCAATTTGGAGTTCTATTCATTTTTTTACTCAATGACTTCTATCTTTCTTCTTATTACAAGTGAGATTCCCTTCAGTTAGGATTCTTTTGGTTGCAAGAGATGGAGTCTTGGATACCGTAACCAATTGTCCCAGTTTGGCTGGGGATGGAGATATTTCCTGGCACAGGACTTTGAATGTTAGTGCTGGGATAGTTACAAGCAAAATGGAGTGTCTAGTCAGTCACTCTCCTGTCAGGGAGTTTATTGAGAGAACACAGTAGTGTAGAATACAGGCAAAGCTTAACAAAACTCCAAAGTGGCCATCACCAGTCACTGGGCCAATCATATGTCATCATACATCACTACATACCAACTCCATTCCCCTCTGCCCACTGACTGGCTTCCCTTGCTTAATCTTTGTTTCTGTTCATCCATAATTTCAATTGATACTAAAATGTAAACATCAAGATTACAGCCTATCTTAAGAGGCAGGGTATAGATTTGTTTGTTTGTTTGTTTGTTTATGGTACTGGAGATGGAACACAGGGCATTCTATCTCTGAGCTATACCCCCAGGCCTATTTTATTTTTTTATTTTGAAACAGATTCTTACTAAGTTGCAGAGGGCCCCACTAAATTCCTGAGATTGGCTTCAAACCTGTGTTCCTCCTGTCTCAGCCTAACAATTACTGGGATTACAGGCATGTGGCAGTACTCCTGGCTTTATTGATTTTAATTCTAGGCAATCTATGCATCAGCCTTGGCCAGATATGGACAGAGAACTGAGGTCATGTGTAACCATGCACTGAGATTTTAGAGAACAGAATCTGTGAAGAAGCATTTTACCATTTCCAGAATGCCATCTCCCTCCAGCAGGTCAAGTTTATTCTCCAATGCAAGTTCAAGGACAAGTGTGAAATTCAAGAATAGGACTTCTCACTCTGTAGCCAAATGCCCTCAAGTGAGCTTCGATTTTCACAACATAGTACAATCTTCCCGTAGACCAGTTCAAAGCATCTGCAGCCTTCCTCAGATCTCCAGCCATCTGGTTCCCACTTTCACAATCAGGTTCTTAGAGGCTTCCAAACTGCCCTTTAGAGGAGAAATGTAACATCACGTTTTGTCCCAAGTTTTTCTAATTCATTCATAAGACGCACTCCATCACCAACAGGCTGATATCATCTGATTTGCTTGTACATCTTAACATTTTGATTTTATCAACTGTGAGGACTTTTCCAAATATTGTGGGGGAAAAAATGCAACATGGCTTTCAACAGTTCAGCTTAAAATATTACATTCCAGTCAGGCCTGGTGGTACATGCCTGTAATCCCAGTACTTGGGATGCTTAGATAGAAGGATTTCAATTTCAAGGCCAGCCTCAGCAACTTAGTGAGATCCTCAACAACTTAATGAGATCCTGTTTCAAAAAAAAAAAAGAAAAGAAAAGAAAAGGTCTGGGGGTATAGCTTTAGAGGTAGAATGTCACTGGGGTTCAATCCCCTGTATAAATTTTTTTTTTACATTCCCCAAATTATCTATGCAAATTATGTGATTCGTAACATAAATATTGAAGAATATGAGGTTAACAAAATCCACCAGAACTGAGATTTGGTAGCCCCTCTGTATTAACTATCCAATAAAACCAAGCAACAATTTCCATTCCTACCAGAGAATATTTTGTTTGCTATCTAGCTTTCTTTGAATAGTGGGATTACTGATCTATTTCTTTCTCTCATCTCAGAACTTTAATTGACTTTTATTATTTTGATTAATATACAAAATCAAAGGTTAGAAAATACACTATTTCAATAGTAATTTATTTTCATTACATACAGAGACTATCCATAAAAAGAAAAACATCTTTCTTTCTTTCTTTCTTTCTTTCTTTCTTTCTTTCTTTCTTTCTTTTTCTTTCTTTCTATTGTGTGACAGTGGGGATTGAACCCAGGAGTATTCTACCTCCAAGCTACATCCCCAGTCCTATTTTTATTCTTTATTTTGAAAGAGTCTCACTAAGTTGCAGAGGACCTCATGAAATAGCTGAGGCTGGGCGCAAACCTGCAATCCTCCTGTCTCAGACTCCCAAGTACTAGAATTACAAGTGTGCACCACCACCACACCTAGTTTTTTTCTGTATTTATACTTGACATATTTTATATTTCATAATATAAAAAATTAATAACAGTTGTCTTTCAAGATTTCCTTTAGGCAAATTTTTAATTTCCATTTTATCAAACATCCATATCTACCCACTAAGCTGAGTTCTCACGTATTTAGTGTAATTGGTAATTTATTGGATTTCTACTGCTATTTTAAAATAACCATTGAAACCTTAATAAAACTTACAACTTAGACTCTGACATCCAGCTAGAATTTATTAAACTAAAAGAGCAGAGGTTGCTCACTGATTTACAGAACATATCCTCTGAAATATATTTTCATTACTAGCTAGATACATTCAACCTGCAGAGTGACTATCAGTCACTCAAAGCAGGATATAAATAAAAGCTTTTCATTTATTGGGTGAATATGAACATTAATCTATAAGCTTGTGATGCAGTTTAATAAGCTAAATCCACAAATCATGGGCAGCTTAAAAACTTTCCTAAGCTGATAAATGAAAATCTTCTGTCATATTGATTTTGCCATTCATCCATTTTATTCAAAGTATGCTTTTGCCTTATGATCAATAAGTGTATGTTTCTCATATTTTTTTCTTCTTCCATCCTACAATTTCTCTAGTATAGTCCCTCATCACTCTCAGCTAGGTTATTTCTCTCCTAAGTAGTAAAATTCTCTATAATCTCTTCTCTCCACGATCTATCAAGCAGTTCCTGCCATACTGATCTTCTTTTAACTCTGCTTTGTAACTCTTCTACCAGTGGCCTCTAACTTTATGTCGCAATGTCGTCTTGATATAGCAAAATTATGAGATCATAAACATAGTGGATCCAAAGGACTCTTAGAGATATATCATCTGTCTTCCTAAAGCAGTCATAGCATATGAATTTCCCATCTGTTCCGTAAGTATCTATTACCTACCTACTTGTTTTAGACATAAAAGTAGACCTTAAAGATAATGAATGATAGTACCCCTAGGAAGTTATGGTCCCTCTCTTAGAATTTACCTTCTAAGTAAGAGGACAAAACAAACAAATGAAACAAGGAAACAAAATAAAATAATCAGGCAGTGATGAGTACCATAAAGAAAATAAAGCATGATGGTGTCTGCGTGGTTACTTTAGATTGGCAGCCAGAGAAGGTACATGAGTTTCTTCGAGCTGCTCATGGTGGTTAAAACAACTTGAATGTATTTCTGGAGGCCAGAAGTCCAAAATCAGGGTGTCAATGAATCTGTGCTCACTCTGAAGGTTCTGTTGGAGAATCTTCTTACTTCCTCCAGGTTTGGATGGACATAAGGCATTTCTGAATTTGTGGGAGTAAAACTCAGTTTTCACTGGAGTCATTGTATGGCCTGGCCTTCTCCTCTTCTCTCCCTAACTCTACTCTGTGTGTCCTTATGCAGACAGTTGTCACTGGGTTTCAGGCACACCTGGGTAATCTATGATCATCCCAATATTCCTAATCACTTCTGCAAAGAATTGTTTCCAATAAGGTCACATTCACAGGTTCCAGAGTTTAGAAAGTGTGTGTGTGTGTGTGTGTGTGTGTGTGTGTGTGTGTGTGTGTGTGCGTGTGTGTGTAGCTGGGGGTTGAACTCACGGGCATTCTACCTCTGAGCTACATCCTCAGCCTTATTTTATGTATTTTTTTATTTTGAAACAAGGTCTCGCTTACTTGCTAAGAATCTTACTAAGTTGCTGAGGCTGGGCAGAAATCTACAAATCCTTCTGTCTCGGCTTCCCAAGTACTGGGATTATAGGTGTGTACCACCAAGTCCAGTGGGATTAGCTTTTTGTGAATCACCACTCCACCCACTACAAAAGGATTCTCTAAAAATATGACATCAAATTTGAAAACTAAGTTTCAGAAAGAAACCAGACCTGTGAAGATCCGGGAAAATGCTGACAAGAAGAGAGACCAGACAGTACCAAGGCCAAAACTAAGCTTAATATTTTTGAGGAAATGAAAGAAAATCAGTGTGGCTAAAAATTCCTGGTGGAAAGAATCTTACAGAATGGGCTAAGAGAACTGGATAGATATGTAAAAGGGTCCTCTAATGTAGTGCCAATGTTAGGGGTATGGATGATATGCTTTAGTGGAAAAGAAGTCCCTGAAGATTTGCAAACAGGATGATGGGATCATGAAATTTAAGTTTCAGAAATTTCATTCTGGTTTCTGTTTAGAGAACAGATTCTAAGAAGCCAGAAGGAAAAGTGAAGAAACAAGTTGGAAAGTTCTTTAAATAAATAGTTCAGGCAAGAGACAAATGTGGCTGCTGGTAGCTTTAGGAGAGAGAAACGTATGCAAACTCAGAGTTTATTTTGCAGATATGGTTGATGCAATTTGCTGGTTGATTGGGTATAGAAAGATGAGGGAAAGAAAAGAACCACGGATGGCCTCTGGGTTTTTTAGTACAAAGTGCTACTATTTCCTGAGCCAGGAAAGACTATGAAAGGATCTCATTTGAGGCAAAGAAATCAAGGGTTTTGATTTTGGCCGTAATCCATGTGGAAATGTCAAATAGCTGGATATAGAAATCTAGTATTAGAGCAAAATGTCAGAACTCCAGACATAACTCTGGTAGTTATCTGACCTCTACTTGGACAGCACATACAATCACTTAACTTTTCAGAAGTTGGTTGATTATTGGACTTGTAATTAGAGGCAGTGCTGGCGTTAGTGACTGAATGCCCCTTATGCCATGCTGCCCAGATCAACGAGCACACAAAGGAGCTTAAGCTCATTTACCTCATCCATTCACTTCATTTCTTAAACTCAAGTTCCACCAAAATTACAAGGGGTCTGAAATTCTAAAAAGTTGGAGTTGTGGCCATAGTCATAATGATTTATATGGCTTCTCAGGACACCGAACTGTTCTGCAGGGAGTATCACTCATCGGGATATTTTTTCAGTAGTTGTGGGATGTGTGTGTGTGTGTGTGTGTGTGTGTGTGTGTGTGTGTGTGTGTGTGTGTGTGACTGAGGAGGAGTGAAACCAAGGGCATTCTGCCTCTGAGCTACACCCCCAGTCCTTTTTATATTTTGTTTTGAAACAGGGTCTTGCTCATTTACTGATGAGGGTCTCGTTAAATTGCCTAAGCTTGTCTTCAACCTGCAATCCTCTTGTCTCAGCCTCCAAAAGAAGAAACACATTAGTGATTTAAATAAGGATACCACAGTAAGCATGTGAAGAGGTTAGAAATGTCACACATAAACAAACTTGAGAAAGGCATAGTACAAATTATGTGTTCTGTTACATGCTTCCACAACTGCGGCTCATTTTTGTTCAACTTAACCATCCAAAAGCCAGTTGGAAACTGTTCTGTAGAGTGACGCAGTAGCTTGTGCAGTACTGGAGTGCTAAAGCTTTTCCCCATCCCTCTCTCCCCAGGTGAAGAACAGCTAGCCAGTCAGTCTCAGGATAATACCATTGGCTTCAAGTTCAGAATGAAGCCTGACCTGGTGGTACACACCTGTAATCCCAGTACTTGGGAGGCTGTGACAGGAGGTTTACAGGTTTGAGATTAGCCTCAGCAACTTGGTCAGTCCGTGGTATATGGACTTTGAACCAGAGGTGTTTTACCACTGAGCTATATCCCAAACCCTTTTTTTAAAAAGTTATTTTTATTTAATTAATTAATTTATTTATGGTACTTGGGGTTAGACCAATAGTCATTCTACCTCCAATCTATATCCCCTAGCCCTTTTTAGTTTTTGTTTTGAAACAGAGTCTATCACCAGGTTGATGAGAGTCTCACTACATTGCTGAGGCTGTCCTCAAACCTGTGATTCTCCTATTACAGCCTCCCAAGTACTGGGATTACAGGCATGCGTCACCGTACCCCACTAAATTTTTTTTTTTGAGACAAGGTCTCATTTAGTTGTCCAGGCTGGCCTTGAACTTATGATCCTCCTGTCTCAGCCTCCCAGGTAGCTAGGATTATAGACATGCACCCCCTGACCATCATGCATTTCTTCTTGGGATGTCTCTCAGTATCTTGATTCATGTTCCCAACTAGACTCTCAATAGGATCCCACATCCCAAAGTAACTTAAATGTCATTGCTCCTGTCATTTCTGTCAATTCCCATTGAACCTTGATTATATGGATAGAACATAGGCTACAATGCAGTTTCTAACAGGACGAGATTCCCATGCCCATCCCTTATTAGATTTTTGCCTTGGGTTAAAAAAATGATGACTGTTCTATGTCTGAGTGGTTAGGTTGGCTATGGTGCTCTTATCCCAAAGTGCTTTGTTAGTGATCGTTTCTTTTCTGTGTGCCCAAAGAGCCATTGCCATCAATAGAGTAAGTTAGAAGATGAACATTGTCTCTGAGGGGATATTATGAGTTAAGGTTTGGACATGCTGGGCTAGAATAGATATGAATGGGACATCCAGGGAAACCTGGTCCTGTCTTCACTCATACCTGTGGCCTGATTGAGACACTAAGGCTAAATTATTCTAGAGTGGTGTGAGCTTACTTGAGCTTGTTCTATGCAGAGTGCTTTTAAACCTTCCTGATCTCCTGCTTTCTTCAGCCTAACATCCAAATATGGCACTTCTGTTCTCCGGTATCATGAAGGATGTGTGTGAAGGATTTGATGTGGGTTCCATCTTGCAGGAGATTATAGTGTAAAACAGATATTACTCATCCTGGTATAGATATACAAACTGGATGTGAAAAGACCTCGGGAATTTGAGGACGGCAATCAAAGAGATCACTCAATCCTAAATTTTGAAACAGAGAAAAATATCTCTTAGTATCCCTTTAAAATAATAACCTACATACTTTTGCATTCAATATCTTTGGAGAAGACTCCTGTACATACCATGTAGCTCATTGCTTACAACCCTTCCAGATCCAGTGTTTTCTTATCTCCTGCCATAGTATAGGCTTTCTCCCTGCTATCTCCAGTGAGAGAGAAATCCCCTTCAATTTTAACATTCCTTCAAATATGCTTACATTACTTGACATAATCTTTTTCAATACTTTCTTCCATGGGCAAAATTCTACAAACCTTATTTGTTTAGGCTGCATTAGTAATACAATATTTTAAAAAAACTTCTTAGTAGAAGTGTTTCTTTCTTACCTGGTTCTTCTAGCCAATGTTGAGTGCTTATATGTAGAGGCTAAAGGAATCAATCTCATAGAAGTAAAGGAGGGTAGTTATGGGGGAGGGGAGGAGTGTTGGTCAAAGAATATGAAATTGCAGTTATATGATAAATAGTTCTGGAGACGTAGGGCACGGTTGGTGGCTATAGCTGATAATACTGTATTATATATTTGAAATTCCCCAGGGAGAGTAGATCTTAAGCACTCTGACCACACACACAAAGAAGCAGTAATTATGTGAGGTGATGGATATGCTAATGAGCTTGATTATGGAAATCCTTTCACAACATGTCCATGTATCAGAACAGTACATTTTCCACCTCAAATATATAAATTGTTAGTTGCAATTATACCTCAATAAAGCTAGGGGAGGGGGAGCCAAATTCTATTTTTAAAGCAGACCTCACATATTACAGGGGGGGAAATAAGAAAACATTCCATTGTGTAAATAACAAAATGCTTGCTGTCTGCTGTACGAAACAATATTCCAGGGGAGACTCTGGGTCCTTATGGAGTTAGCATTTCTCTTCTACATAGAACCCCATGGTGGCAGTTCTGTGTTTATTTCAATCTCGTCTTTCGGTAAAATGCTAAACTTCCATATTTGTCTTTTTCTTAACATAATCTTCACATATTTCAAGAAGGTGTCAGTTGACTATTTTAAAATCTTGGTCTTTGCAGCATTCAAATATTGGTACAGATGACATATGGGTTCTACGATAATCTCACTATGGTTATCATTATTATTTAAAACCAAATTATTTTTAAACCCATTTTGAGACAGTGAGGCATGGTGGTGCATGCCTGTAATCCTAGTACTTGGGAGGCTGAGACAGAAGGATCGAAGGTTCCAGGACAGTCTAAGCAATTTAGACAGGCCCTCAGTAACTTAGTAAGACCCTGTTTCAAATTTAAAAAAATAAAAATAGGACTGAAGTTGTAGCTCAGAAGTAGAATGCCCCTGGGTTCAATCCCCAGTATCCCCCCACCCTCCCAAAAAAAGAAATTTAAAAAAATAAAACATCTTGAAATCTTTACGTACAGGCAAGGCAAACAAAAGCAATCTTGTTTGAAAGAGGTCATTTTGATTTCTTCCATTAATGAGAGAAACCATTTGTTTAGACCATTTAAGTGTGTGTGTGTGTGTGTGTGTGTGTGTGTGTATGAGCATGTGTATGTTTCATCATTCTGCTTGACGTCTCAGGAATCTTTATTTGCTCTTTTAAAATATTGACCCTAAATTTATTTTTGAACTGCCTTATACTCACAACACACTCATTATTATTTTTTTTTAACCTGGTATAGTATTTCAGATAAATTCTGTATCCTGACACAAATCAATAATGAAATGCAGGTTGGTTAGAGCCTCCATTAGGCCTGGTTTTCTTAGGGAGAATTTGTGATAGAGTAAACATCTTGCTTTTACTTCTGTGGTACTTCTGGGAGCTGAACAGTCTGCCCTCCGGCAAAGGAATCCCCAGCCAAGGAGGGATGCACCCTTCATATTCTGTTAATTGATTGAAAGGGCAAATGATCTATAGGAAAAGTTGCATCATTAGCTTAATTGAGGGCAAAGCCTAATTAGAGGGGAAATGGAGTAGACAGAGCCAGAGACACAGCAGGCCTTCATCTGTGATGTCAACAAACAGACCTTGTAACTAGAACCAGACAGAGACTGCAGCCTTCATTTACATCTTCAGTTTCAATGTGAAAACAGGCAGTGGTGTGTGTGTGTGTGTGTGTGTGTGTGTGTGTGTGTGTGTGTGTGTGTGTGTGTGTGTGTTTGGCCAGGGGAAAAGCAAAAGTTTACAGACTTAGATAGACATCAGTTCCTCCCAGGTGGAGCTGCCTGATGGGAATCAATACGTTTTAAACAAGTTAGCTGAATTGTATATATTTGAGAGGGTAATCTGAAACATATTTGAGCTCTCAGTGAGGGACACACAGGGGCTGATGGGATTCTCATTTACAGAGTGGACTTAGAAGTAAATCCACCAAATAAAAAGTTTTTGTTTTTTTTTTTCTAATTCCCCAACTTGAATGTGGGCAGACTGATTAGAGTGGGATTTATTTGGAGCGTGATTCTATTATTAGGAACAGACATGAAGTCTTTGAATGCAATTCAGTAAACACCAATTTATCCCATAATAAACATCAGTTATTAGCGAGACTGTTTCAAAATTTAAAAAAATAAAATAAAAAGGGCTGGGGATGTAACTTGGAGGTAGAATGCTCCTGGGTTCAATCTCTAGCACCCCCCTCAAAATAAATACATAACTATATAAATACATAGATAAATAGATAAATAAATAAATACAACTGTTTTGAAAAAGGCATAAAATTATATTGCATTACAACAGATAGAAGATAATGACTCCATTACAATATAAGTTGCAAGCCAAGACATCCATGTTCCCTTGTATTCTGTAAGTGAACTTTCTAGCAACTCCTGGCTTCTTAGATATATCTTCCTAGAGTCAGAAGCTGCTGTATCATAAAAAGGACTATTAAATTACAGATACTTCTTGAGTCTTCTAAACTTTAGGTTCAATTCTGTGCTGAGCTAAGATGGGTGGTGATAGTTGGAACATGTGCTCTTATTCTTTCAGAAAACTTTCCACATCCAACTCACCGTTAAGTGCATTTTTCTCTGTCTGTAGCAATACAAACAAAACCTTTCACAAGAAATGCCACTTAGGAGAAATAAAGAATGCAAGCAGACATGTTTTGGCTACAGCGCCAGTTGTTAAAATGCATGGCTATTCTTTCACCATTCATTGTGATCATGGACTTTACAAAAACTGGACCCCATTTCTTCTCAAGCTTACACGGAATTTTCTATATTTAAATAAGAAAATTATGATGATGTTAATAAATAGAATGGATGGCAAATAAAATATTTCAGCTAAGAAAAGGTCACACATAAATTAAATGTGTTAAATTAAAATGTTATTTCACATACCAACTAGGTGCAACATTTGAGCAACAAATTAGTCTTATTGTATGCAAAGAAAATTCTAATGACATTGGTCAGGAAACTAGAAATACTTTGCTTTGGCAGGAACTTAAAATTGTATTAATATATTGTCTTATTAGAAATTTGGATTAGTAATATTTTCGGATTTGGTTAGGAAATTCTCTTTTTCTTCTATCATTTATTTCCCTGAGTGTTGAGTTTCTACCAGTCCAGTTTGATTCATGTGCAAACTACTAAAGGTTTTCAAATTGCCCAGGCATATTATCAAAACAGTATCCTTTTTATTTTTATTTTATCTTATTTTATTTTATTTTATTTTACTTGGTACTGGGGATTGAACCCAGGAGTGTTCTACCTCTGAACTATACCCCCAGCCTGATTTTATTTTATTTTGAAACAGGGCCTTGCTCAGTTGCTAAGGGTCTTACTAACTTGCTGGTGCTGGCTTCCAATATGCAATCCTCCTGTCTCAGCCTCCCAAGTATTGGAAAAACAGGTATGTTCCACTGTGTCCAGCTCAAAACCACATCAAGAGAACAGACTAATCAAAAAGCTTGATTTTAGTAGTTATACAGTCATGAGGAAGAAAAACAGTTACAGCCAGTAATCTTAGGAAGAAATATACATGCTTTATCTTCTGGAATAGTTTTCTTTGTAAATGATAAACTTACTATTTCCAAAAAAAAAAAAAAAAGTAGCCCAGGAGTCAGTATCTTGTGGATTGATTTCCCTCGACCAGACAACTGAGGGCAGCTGGACTCAGTTTAACAATGGTTAAATAGAGAGGAAAAATTTCTTTCCTTCTCAGATCACAGTTGCTGACAGATGGTCGTGAGCTCACACACATATAAATTCTAGGGTAAGAATAACATGTTCATCTTCTCATATGAAAATCTGAGTTATTGGCTCACTGTGTTTAGTAATATTTTCAATGTAAATCCATAACTATCCTAACTGACCCTTAGCCTTCTTCCCATACCATGTCTTAGGAAAACAGCAGGTAGTTCCGGGCAGTAACTCAGACCTCGGCGAGAGCAGTAGTTCTGAGTTGGCTAGCTTTGTTTCTACACTGATGCTGCATTTGCTTCAGTTGGACGGAGCCGCGGGCCTTCACCTTGGGGAGAATGCAAAGCCCAGGTCTCCTCGTGGCCCAGATGCTGCCTTCTGAACTGTCAATGAACACTATCCAACTTGGTCAAGGAAGAACAGGTGACATGGGACTTCAAGCCTTAGGACTCAAAAAAATCCTCCCAGACAAGGGTTCCACAATCAGAGAATCCAAACCCCATCACCAGCACTTTGTAAAAAAAAAAAAAAAAATCCATACCTTAATTTTTTTCTTAATTCAGAGAATAATCCTAGTAATTTGTCTGCAGTGTCAAGATCTATATGTTAATACTTGTATTTTCTCTTAAGTGCATAATACTAAGTATGTATAATATTTATCTTCATATTGAGTTTCCTTTTAGATCTTAGGGTTTGGGGTTTTCATTATCAGAAAGGACTTGGAGCTGGGTATGGCGACTCGTGCCTGTAATCCCAATATTTGGGAGGCTAAAATGGGAGAATTGCAGGTTCCAGGACAGCTTCAGCAACAGAGTGAGACTCTCAACAACCTAGTGTGACCCTGTTTCAAAACAAAAAAATTTAAAAGAGGCTGGGCGTGGTGGCACACACTTGTAATCCCAGTACTTAGGAGGCTGAGACAGGAGGATTGCAGGTTCAGAGCCAGCCTCAACAATTTAGTGAGACCCTCCGCAACTTAATGAGACCCTATTTCAAAATAAAGAATAAAATGGGGCTGGGAAATGTAGCTGGGAGGTAGAATGACTCTGGTTTCAATCCCCAGTACAAAAAGGAAAGAAAGGAAGGAAGGAAGGAAGGAAGGAAGGAAGGAAGGAAGGAAGGAAGGAAGGAAGGAAAAAAGGAAGGACTTGGATTTGAATCCTGGTGCTATCACTTTCTACTCATGCAGAGCTGAAACTTTTTCTTTTTCCTTTCATGTGTAAAACTTGAAAAATAATTATGTCTACTTCACTAATTAATTGTAACAGCTGATGAAAAAAAATTACATGAGCAAAGGGTAGGAGGGTTTGGGGTCAACATTTCATTGTAAGTACAAAGAATCTCTCTCATGAGTCACAACCATTCCCCCATACCACACTGAAATGACTCAAAAAAAGTGATAGATTTTTTAAATTTTTATTTGTGTGGGGGGGAGGGCATTGGGGATTATACCCAGGGGCATTCTTCCTCTGAGCTACACCCACAGCCCTTTTTTTTTCTTTGTTTTGAAACAGGATCTCACTAGGTTGCTGCAGATCTTGCTAGGTGGCTGAGACTGGTCTCAAACCTGAGATCCTCCTGTCTCAGCCTCCCAAGTATCGGAATTACAGGCGCGCCACCACTGGAAGTGATAAAGGGAGGATAGGGCATGAGGTAGCCATAGTGGAGAAGAGATTTCAACAATTTCCTGATAGATTGGAGCAGCTAAAAGCTATTGACCAGAGAAACAATGGGAAGAAATCCACGGTCCAGAAAATGCCCACGAGGAAGGTTAGTTGGAGCCAGTCTCTGGGCAGTGGGCTCAAAGTCCAGAAAAAAGAGAGCCACTGGAAAAGGAGCTAAAATAGGGATTAAAATAACCTCTGCTGAAAGCTGCCTCCACTTCACCGACTCCGCCCCCTACCCCTCCAGCAGGCAGAAAAACTGGAATGGCAGCCCAGCCTTTACCTCCACCCTAAGCGCTGGAGGGCTTTATCTTAAAACCCTGAGCAAGCTTCCTGTTTAAAGCCAATACTTCCAGTGTGGACCAAGAGGATAAATCTCCCCTCCCTCTGGCATTCGGAGGCCCAGCTGCCCTCTGGCTTTCTGCCCATGCACTGTTGCAAAGGGAGGCCAGTGCAGATGACATAGTTCATTTGTATCCTGGGAAGATTTCCTATCTGGGAGAGAAGTCACTGTGGAAACTGACACTCTTGCAGTACAACTACCTATATCCACACTTAGCACCTGTAATAAAGAAGGCCTTCGTTTTATAGTAAGGACAGACAGCCATGTGAATAATCAATCATTACAGCAGAGAGATACCATTCAATGTCTTTATGTTTTCAATTTATTTAATCCTTTAGGGCTAAACTCTCTGTTAAGTAGGTATTGTTATAATCACAGTTTTACAATTGAGGAAACTAAGCCACATAGAAATTTAATTACTTGTCCAAAGCCACAGAGTTAATAAGTGATAGAACTGAGATTGAAAGCCAAAATTCTAACTCCCGGAATCTACATTCCTAAAAGCTATGCAATACTGACTTTTTTTTTCCTAGAGTTTTTTTAAAGTAGCAAGATCAAGAAATAGAAATCATCCACAGAATAGAAAAAATAAGTTAAGTTTTAATTACAGTTAGAGAAATTTGAGAGCTTATCTCATGAGAGCCATGAAAACAGAAACAGCCAGAGAGGGGGTAGGGGGGAATGAGTTTTTATAAATTAAAAATAGGATTGCCAAACTTAGAAAGAAAAGAAAAAATCAGTTCAAGTGGAAGATAAGGTCAAGGAAATCTTGCAAAATGTAAAGCAGCAGTATGAACTAAACATTAGAAGGAAAGTTAAGCAACATAGAGAATCATGCCAGAAAGTTCAAAACCCAATTAACAGTTCCAAAAATATAGGGAATAGAAATTAAGTGGGAGGGAATTGCATTAGATAGGTCAGAACAAAACTTCCCAGGACCAAGTACACAACTTTGTGTTAAAAAGTTCATTAGGTTTTTAGATGAAACAAAAAAGACCCAGATCCAGAAGAATCTCTGCAAATTTTTCAGCACATTAAGGCTAAAGATAATTGTTGAGAACTTCTCAGGAAAAGAACAAAAACAAAACAAAACAAAACAAAAAACCCAGGTGGTTATAAGGAATGAAAGACCATACTACAGACAGCTAAGGGAACTTTCATCAGCTACTCTGGATGCTAAGAAGTATTTGGAGCAGGACTTTCCAGTGCTGAGAAGCAATGTTCTTGGACTGCAGTACAAGTCTAGCTATTATCAAGGATGGTGGCAAAATGGATCAAACAAATTTCCACACTATAGTCAAATAAGATATAGTAGCATAGAGTGATATATAGCCAAACAAGGTGTTTGGCATAGGCCTATTATTTATGTTTATTATGTAACTGCCAGAAAAACTAAAAGTATAAATAGTTGAAAGTGGGTAATTCTGAGAAGGGAGTATGGGAATGAGACATGAGTCCAGAAACTGTTCATTTTTCATGGCTGTTCTGGATTATGACTTTTTTTTTTTTTTACCACTTTAAGTGTTAATTTGATATTCTTTATTAAAATTTAAAAATAAATCAAACGCACCGTCAATACCTAATATAGGTAGTCATTAGATGCTAGTGACCCATTCCATGCTGAAGTTCTATTTACTGCCCTCACTCTACTGCACGGTCACTAGAATAGACTGAGTAAATTACTTGATGTTGCTTTGCCTCAGTTGAATCTCCTATAAAATTGAGAAAAGTAATGATCATTATACTTGCATGAGCTTATTCACCATTCAATAGGTATTACCAGCCAGGCACAGTGGCATACACCTGTAATCCTCCTACTTGGGAGGCTGAGACAGGAAGATCACAGGTTCAAGGACAGCCTCAGCAATCTAGTGAAACCCTTGGCAACTTAGGGAGACCTTGTTTCAAAATAAAAAATAAAATAGAGTTGGGGGGGTAGCTCCTCAGTAACACACACACACACACACACACACATACACCAAAAGTAATCATAATCATAATCATAATAACTTTTGCCAATTACCTATATTATCTAAATATCCTATGTATTAAAGTGGGTAGGCTTTTATTTGATACCATTTTTATAGCAGTTGATTTTTAAAAACTGAATTTACAAAAATCTTTATTAGATATATAATGGAGTACAAACCATTTCTGAGAAATAAGATTTTATTTATTTATTTATTTATTTATTTATTTATTTATTTATTGCGGTACTAGGGATTGAACTCAGGGGCGTTCTACCTCCGAGCTACACCCCCAGCCCTATTTTTTATTCTTTATTTTGAAACCGGGTCTCACTAAGTTGTGGAGTGCCTCACTAAGTAGCTGAGGCTGGCCTCGAACCCGGATCCTCCGGTCTCAGCCTCTCGAATGCTGGGATTACAAGCGTGCGCCACCGCGCCCGGCTGAGAAATAAGATTTTAAAAGGCTAAACATAACCTGTTTGTAATTTTAAACAAGTTGATACCATTTATTTAAAATTTGAGTCCACTGATTTTTAAATTTTTATATTCATACTAATGTAGAGATTCCATACTCATTTTATAAGTAAAATATATCCCATTATTAAACTTTTTATTTTTGGTACTGGTGATTGAAACCAAGAATATTCTACTTCTAAGGTACAACCCCAGCCCTATTTTATTTAGAAACAAGGTCTCTCTAAATTGCTGAGGGACTCACTAAGTTTCTGAGACTGACCTCAAACCTGTATCCTATCCTCCTGTCTCAGCTTCCTAGATACTGGGATTACAAGTGAGCACCATCAGGCCTGACGTCTATTAAGAGCTGCAGACCACTGAGGTCTGCAATGAATAGGAGCAACCAGGAAAGGTGGACATTGTTACTTCCTGAAGCTCCTATTTGAAGTATGACTCAAAAATGTAACCAAGGTCAGTACTAAGCACACATAATTGTGTCTGAGATGATAACATACTAGCTACAGGATATTAACACAGTAATACTCAATGTACTTTGGTTTTAGGAGAATATATTGAATGTGTGAGTTTCTTCTTGATGCTGTAACAAATGATCACAAACAGTGGTTGAAATAACATTAATTTATTATTTTATGTCTTATTTTTAAAATATACTTTTATTGGTGCAGTATAGTCTCACACCATAATGTAGTTCAGGGCAATAGCGACATACATGCACACAGCATTTGGTGAGCCCCGCCCCCTTGTCCCCTCCCTCCTTCCTCCCCTTCCCCATACATGATATTGAGATTGGCATGAGTAATTTCACATATGTACCTAACATTGGTGGAAGTGTTGGCTTCACTAATTCTCCCCGCCCCCAGACCACCTCCCTCTCTCCACTGGGGTCTCTCCTCCATTATCTAAAGTCCGTCTGGCATCCAACTTACTCCCGAGTTTCCAAATATGACAGAAAACATATGACCCTTCACTTGCTTTGACTGGCTAATCTCACTTAACATAATGCTCTCCAGGTCCATCCATTTTCTTGCAAATTACTAATTTTTCTTCTTTATTGCTGTGTAGAATTCCATTTTCTTGCAAGTTACATAACTGTTTATTCTTTATTGCTGTGTAGAATTCCATTGTGTGTATATCCCACAATGTTGATGGACACCCAGGTTGGTTCCATAATTTGGCTATTGTGACTTGTGCTGCTATAAACATGGATATGCATGTATCACTGTAAGTCCTATAAATGGGTTTCAGTTGACCAAAATCAAGGTGTAGGTAGGGCCACACTTTCCAGCATCTGGAGTCATCTTTGTTCCTTAGTTTGTGGTCCTCCCTCCGTCTGCAAATGCTTCACTTCGCTTTTACTTCCACAGTCACCTCTCTTTTCTGACTCTCTCTGCCCTGCCTCCCTCTTAGAAAGATATCCTCGTGGTTACATTTGGCCCAGTCATATTCCAGGATAGTCTCTCCACTGCAAGATCCTGAACTTGATCACATGAACCATTTCACCAGGTAAGGCAATGATGTGTCCAGGCTACACTACCCCCAAAAGACACCAGCATACTGAGGAGCTGAAGCTGAAGGAAATTCAAACCACGGGAGCACAAAGGTCACTCTCCGCCTTCCCCTACCTTTCTCCTTTGAAGCCATAAAAAGAAATCATTGACTTACTTCTCCTGAAGAGGGGTCCTGCCCTATACTTTGATGCCAAGGAGAATCTGAACAAAGAGGCCTTGCTAAATGGCCCCCAGTTTTGTTTTGTTTTCCATGTGATCATAGCCTCTTTTTGTCCCTGGTCATGCTTCTGTATGACTCTTCTTCATCAAACCTCAACATAAAGATGCACAGTTCTCAGTTGGGTGTGGTGGTGCATGCCTGTAATGCCAGTATGTAAGAAGCTGAAACAAGAGGACCACAGGCTCAAGGCTAGCCTCAGCAACTTAGAAAAACCCTCAGCAACTTACCGAAACCCTGTTTCAAAATAAAATGTAAAAGGGACTCGGGGTATAACTCAGAGGTAAAATGCCCCTGGGTTCAATCCCCAGTGCCATACACACACATAACTATACAGTTTTGCTTTGATGACCAGATTCTCATTTCTTTTTTTCTTTTATTAATTTATTTTTTATTATAGTAATTCGTGCAGTATAGCATACATCTTTGTTAAGTA
>PVLC010026536.1:0-22737 GCA_004027655.1 Graphiurus murinus | reverse complement strand
ACAAATTAATGAATGTACTTAAATGAATTTGATTAATATGCAGCAGTTCAAGATCCACTTTGTATTATTAACATAGAAATTTTCCTCATTGAATGCTGCTGAATCAGAATGCTGTGTTTGCTTGAGGGGGCTGCCACACGCACCGCACACACACAAACACACACCACAAATAACGTAAAGCTAAGATTTTCATAATTATCATAATTCACTCATTAAGATATTAGCAAACTGTCATAACCATAAGAGATTCTCCCTGCATGGAATTTTCCATTTTCTCCCTGTGCCCAAGATATACACACAGTGCCAGTACCAGGGAGTGTTAAATGGAAACTCTACTTCTGCATTTTATTAGCAAATTTTGCAAACTACAAACAGCTTGAATGTTGTATAAATTTATAGTTGTACTTGCACATTTGTGATGGTGGTTTGCAGCATGCAAGCTTTATCTAAGAGCTTTTACTTGCAACTGCACAGAGCAATTCCAAAACCTCAAAACTAAAGGAAAATAAAATTGAAGTGCCTTTACAATTGAGTGATTTATACATTAAAGTATTTATTTTAAAACAAGATTAAAAATATTGCACTCCTTGAAACAGTCTCTCCCGGTAGAGGCACTCAGATGGAAAATTTCATCCATTTCAAACTGATTTTTTGCCTGAATGACTCTCACATATTTCCCTAAAACCTAGTCATGTCAAATGATTTATTCTACTTTAACAATACTCTGCAAGTAGCCAGGAAGCTTCGAGCACTGAAGGGATAGAAGGTAGTTGGCCAATTAAGTGCTCAACTATATTTTGATTTTTTTATGCTAACACATAACTCGTTTCTTTTTTTTTTTTTCCTTTTCTTATCTTCAGAACTCCTATTCAGTAGTACCTTGTTCTAGAAGAAGATTTCTGCATATGTCTGCTCTGGGGTTTTTTAGCTAAAGTTGAGCTATGGTATACATTTTAGATCAAAATCCCAAGTAAAGATAAAGTGGTAAACCGAGCGTGGTGACGCACGCTTATAATCCAGCATTCGGGAGTCAGAGACCGGAGGATCCAGGTTCGAGGCCAGCCTCAGCTACCTAGTGAGGCACTCCGCAACTTAGTGAGACCCTGTTTCAAAATAAAGAATAAAAAATAGGGCTGGGGGTGTAGCTCGGAGGTAGAATGCCCCTGAGTTCAATCCCCAGTACTGCCAAAAAAAAAAAAAAAAAAAAGATAAAGTGGTAAAATCCATTCCCCCACAGTTTAGGAGGAGCCCAGCATATGAAGGACACATGGGTTTTTAATATCCCCTCCCAGAGTACACCCCACCTTCCACCCCATGCTGCTCCAATGTCACTTAGTGATGGTGGAGCTCAAAAGCTTATCAATGACTGTGCCAGGGATGTAGCTCAGTGGTATGAAGCTTGCATGGCATGCAGAAAGCCAGCCCTAAGTTTGATCCCCAGCACCAAAAATAAATAAATTAATTAATTAAAATACATTTTAAAATTAATGTAAATCCCTTCAGTAATTGACTTGCCATGGAAGGACCTGGCTGCGACACAGGAAGTCCTACTTCAGTTAGATAATTGAAGTTCTCCAGAATTGTCTTTCTTATATAATTTTTTTCTACTTCAGCTATTTCCTTTATTCACCATCTTCTGTGGCAACCTATATTGTTGTAGAAAACTGATTTTAAAGAAAACAAACAGCATGTAATGTTCTTGAGAAATAATTATGAGGCAGAAAACGTTCATGGGAGTCTCATTCTCTGCATGGGTTCATGCAGCGAACTTAAAAGAAAGAAAAAGATTAAAAAAAGTGTATAAATCTCAATTTATGTTCTCAGGTAGCATGTGAGAAAGCTATGGAGGTAGGTCAAATCTTTGAAATGTGGGCTTTTCTTTGGCTGTAGAGAGCAGATGGCCAGGCTAGCAATCTACCCTAAAGAAAACTCCCCAGCCATGGAGATTCCACTTGACACATTGAAGCACCCATCACTATTTTTCTAAATAGCTAGCAGAACCCAGAGCAAACAAACAGACCAACATTCTGGACCGAGGCGCTTAGCTTGACCCACCCACAACCTTGAGGAATTCTCTGAGTGAGGAGCATGGGACTTCCTGTGATGCAGCAGGCAGCCCAGAGAGAAAAACCAACCGCAATGGCCACTTAAGGTGTCCAAGTCACCGTGGAACTCTGTGACGGCAGAAAGCTGAGTATGTGTAGTCTCCAGCTTCCTCCTTTACGATACCCCATCGGGAATGAAATCGGGTTCTCAGCAAGAAAACGGGTTCTTTCTTGCTCTCCTGAGAGATGCCATTCAGGGGTCGGTATCCTTCATCAAATGCTCTTGTGGCTTCTATCTATTCTTTAAGGACTATTTTTACTTTGCCCAACTCCAAGACACTTGTTTAACTGAAATGAAAATACGAAGCTCCCTAGAAAAGCATTTTGTCTTTTTCCTACAGTCTAGTGACACTTTTAACTTTGTGAAGCCACTTGCTTGTTTATAATTTAAACTAGAGTTTAACACACAACTTGTGGGCCTACTTATTTGGAAATGACAAGAAAATATTACTGAGTCCCCTGGAAGCCTGGATGGGACCCCAGACTCTGGGGCTAGACCGCCTGGATGCTAATCCAGTCTCTATCACAGAACCTCTCTGAGCCTCTGTTTGTCCATCTGTGAAAAAGGAAGAATATCCAGTATCTGCCTCATATTGTTATTAGTTGGGTAAATAAATAATATAATCCATAAAAAATGAAATTACTGAGTACCATTAAGTCTTCGGTAGAACACACAATTAATAGCGTTCTGCCTTCAATTTTGGGAAATGTATGTTATAAATATAATCAGTCAGAGTTCTACTGTAAATGATAGAAAGCATTTTCATTATTATTTTTTTTTCCGGTACTGGGGACTGAACTCAGGGGCATTCTACCTCCGAGCTATACCCCCAGCCCTATTTTTTATTCTTTATTTTGAAACAGGGTCTCACTAAGTTGCGGAGGGCCTCACTAGGTAGCTGAGGCTGGCCGCGAACCCGGATCCTCCGGTCTCAACCTCCCGAATGCTGGGATTACAAGCGTGCGCCACCACACCCGGCTCATTTTCATTATTTTTAACAGAAAGGGATGCTACACAGGGAACCAGGAACTCAAGCATTCATTGGAAGGCTTTGAAAGAGCAGGCCCTCTTGGCTGACTTTGAGGAGTACCCTCCCACCACCACCACCACCAAGTTTGCAGAACCTGGCTTTTAAGGGTACTGAATTGGAAAACTGCAGCACTAGGTGTTTGCTCTGGGATCACTCCAAATCTCCAAGTTCAGCTGCTTCCAGAGGTCAGAAGGCCATTGCTGCCATAATTGGCTCCAGAAAGTTACTGCCCAGGCACTATAGTCTGTAGATGAGAAATTGTAGACAGAACTGTTGCTCTCAGGGTCCTGCTGTGCCCACTCCATCCACAAGAGGAACCAGCATCTTTTACATCACCTCCCATCCCTTCACCAGCTCAGTGCTAGGCTCAGGGCACCCCGACTGAGCAACCCTAAGTCATATTTGGCTCTTTAGCTGCAAGGGAGTCTGGGAAATGCAGTTTTTAATACTTTTCTAGCCTTTTCAATTCAGGAAAGCACACTAATAGGAGGTAATAATAGAGATAGTTTGCCAAATCTATTCCAATATCCATAGACTCATTTTCTATTGCTGATTAGCTATACATAAAATGACTCTTGGTTTGAATATTTTTAAATTGGTTTGCCTTTTTTTTTCTTGTTTTGTTTTTAAGATCTTATATATAGTTACCTTCAAGTCATTTTGAGATTGCCCTATCACCTCCGTTTTTCAGGAGTAAATTTGTCTTCTGGTGTGGTGGACAAAATAATGTCCCCAGAAAGATATCCATACCCGAATCCTTGGAAACTGTGACTAGGTAACATTACATGGAAAGGGGGAGGTAAGCTTGCAGATGGAATCAAGGTTGTTAATCAGCTGACCTTAACATAGAGAGGTTATTGTGGATTATCTGGATGAGTCTGATTAAATCACATGGTCCTTCAATGAGGAGGGAGGAGAAAGAGGAGATTGGGGTGGTGGACTCAGCCTGTGGTGCTGGCTGTGAAGATGGAGAAGGAGACCACCAGCTAAGACAGCCGGGGGCCTCTGGTATCTAGAAAGGGTATGAAAATGCACTCCCTTAGATCTTTAGAATCTGTCTGGCTGACACCTAGATTTTAGCCAACTGAGGGCTAGACTTCTGACTCCCAGAGCTATAAGATAATACCTCATTTTCTTTTGAGCCACCAAGTTTCCAGTAATTTGTTACAGCTTCCATAGGAAACTAATACACCTGATATCTTAGACCACTGATGACATGCTTTTTGCTTTGTAGTTCTGTTTCTGGTACCTAAGGATGCTTCACTCATACTTGGGCACAGCCATACTTTTAAATGTATAATACCTCTTTAAAGTGGAATTTAATTTGTAACATACATATGACCTACTGACAGCACATTTTGTCATGACTGTGTTTGGAGCAAAGGGGAAAGGTCTCAGGCAGCACCTGGATCAAAGAACTGGTGCGTGGGGAATGGAGGATGGGCATTGGACATTTCACACAATGCCGTGTCCCGGGCTTACACCATGGTTTAGTGGAAGAGCTAGGATAGTGAGTGTGGTTAGATATTTCTATTGCTATTAGCAACTTGCTTTCTGCATTCCCAGGCCTGTCACTTTCTCTAACAAATAATACCCTCTTGGCAGAGGCTCGGCTGGTGGAAAATTATAAGAGAAAGTTTCATTGTATTGCTCTTGAAGGTGGTGGTTCCAGAAATTCATCTTGAAACTTGCTATTTCAGGAAGCTGGCTCAGCGCCTCGCTTTCTCTGTGGCCCATCCATTCCATAAATTGGCCAGGTGAGACTCGAGGCTGATTGTTGGGGTCAGGAGGGGGGAGGAACAGAACACCAGGTGTTACATTAAAAAAGGTGGCATGAGTCCCCGGTTTAGTCATGGACTCGAAGAGTGTAGAAAATAGCTGATCACAGTTAACACCAGAAGTGCTCATTAAACTGATTCTCTGTCGGGAATGATTCCTCCAAAATATCGCAGGCTATCAAGTAGCTAAAATTCTATCAGGATTATGATACCCACTGAGCTACAAGTTATAAGAAATGATACTTGAAATAAAGGCTTTGCGGGCAAATTAAAATAGTAATAATTTCAGTTAATGTAATGATATCTTTTTTTTTTAAGTCCCTTAATATCATTCAGCCAAAATTACATATTTGGGGAAAAATGAACCACTAAAGAAGAAGATGTCCTAATTGTATGTAATATGCCCGAAGGCATATTGCGGATGTAATTCAGATGCCTGGACACAGAGGAAGATGGCTGCGATGGGGCATTGTGGGATAGAACTGTGTTTTAGTCTCCAACAGTCATAATGCAGCATTTTTTCCAGAAAGCGGAAGCCAGGAGAAAGTGACAGTGTCCATGCTAGGTCCTGTGACCCTGGCTGCACTTGGAGCTCATATTTCTACTTGTCCAAACTTCTCTGTAAACCTCCAAACCTTTCAGCTCACATTTTGACATCTAATATCTCAGTATTATATAAATGGCAGGGCTCATTTTCCTGTTTTCTTTAGCTTTCTTTGTTTAGTTTATACCAGTATCATGTTCTCTCAACTGATTCATTTTGGTTTACCCTTGTCTCAGCTACAGGCTGAGTCCTGAGTATATCTTTACTTAAACCCAGCGTGAATCCTTTTAGCTATTTACCAGGGGCTGGGAATGTAACACAATGGTAGAGCAGCTGCTTAGCCTGCATGAGGCTCTGGGTTTAATCCCCAGCACCACAAAAACAAACAAACACTCCTTCTCCAAACAACACGAAATTAAAACAGTTCTTCCTATTTGCAAATAGTTGGGGGTGCTGGGAATTGAACCCAGGGCCTCACTATGTTGCTTTTATTTTTGATTTCACATCGTTGAGCTGCAACTTGCTGCCTATCAGTCTGTCCATGAAAGCTTTCACATTTCTTATGTCTCAATGACCACAGGACTTTGCATGGATTCTCCTAACGATGCAGGGGCAATCTCAAGGAATGGCTGTGGGAAGCTACCCTGACCTGTGGTCCAACTCAGGTGAGTGAACTTGAAGTTGAAATTCTATTTGCTGAGCACGCAAGGCTCCTGGGCCAGGTTGATGAAGGCTCACCGAAAAGCAAGAGTTGTAGTGATTCTTAGTCTCTGAGCTGTCTAACACATCAAACCATGAAGGTGCTCATGGCCACTCCCCAAATCTGTCCACTCCCCCAATCCCCTGGATTCTTTTCTTGCCTTTGCGGGCTCAGAGGCAAGCATGCTGATTTTAATCTTCCCAAGAGAAAGCCTTTAGCCTGTACTAGTCCTTGGCTTCTCCCTCAACAAAAGCTGACTCCCTTTCTGCCCCACCACCATGTCCTCCTTTTGCTGGACTACATGCATTCCATGGGGCAGCCCAACAGGGGATTCCTCTTCTGCTCCTGGCTGACCTCTGGGTGGTCATAACTTCCATAGGCTTCTTGGCTGGTGAAGCCTGCTGTCCACTTACACCTGTCTTCCAAACTTCCTGGCCAGCTTCATGGTCTTTTTTCAGTAGCAACTGAGCCCCACCGGAGCCCAGCTATAGGCGCTAGTCTGCTTTCGTTCAGGGTTGTCACTAGCTGCTTGGGCTTAATACATCCAAGACAGAGCCCAAGGATGGGGCTGCGAAATGGAAAGAACAGTTGCTTCTCTTGCCCAGGGCCCCGAGTCTCTCAATTCTTTCCAGACATTTGGAGAGAGAGAGAGAGATGGCATGCAGGACAAGCTCTGGGCTCAAGTCTTTCCAGAAGATGGAGATTCCTAACCTCAGGGCAGACTTTGTAGGGTTTCCACTACTGCAGAGCTGGGCGAGGTGCCTCTGGAACCAGGAGGCCCCGCTTCTGTGCGTTTTCTGCAGGAGTGGAGTCCACTGGATGATGGGCTAGTGTGTTGGGGAGGTTAGAGCTGAGGCAAGCAGATGTAACCCACAACAGGGGAGGGATGAAGAGCAAATTGTGATTTTGCAGAGGGCTGCACAGTATTTAGACCAAGGCAAAGATTTTGGCTAAGCTGGGCAAGGGGACAGACTCATGTGTGATCTTTCATGACACCAGAGATATGTCATCCCACCCACTCTACTACCATCAGTATGAAAGAAAGATACAGCGTATCACTCTCCTCCCTTTGAAGGAGAAAGGGTCTGTGTCAATGTCAATCTAATCAGTCTACCTTTTTGTCAAGCTACAAGTATGCAACCTTCTATTCACATGGGGAGGTGAAGGCATTGAACTTGGACCCTGAGGATCTAGGATTTTGATTTGACACTCATGAGCCAGAGCTCCTTAGCTCCCAATTTTTCCTCTGCATAAAGAGTTGGCAACAGAAAAGCCATTCTGATTTGTTGGGAGGGGGTAGATCAGAGAATGGATGTGCAAACTTTTAGAAAAGAAGTCCACAGACATGTTTAAGAAATGTTACTTGAAGCCAGGTGTGGTGGTGAACATTTGTAATCCCAGTACTTGGGAGGCTGAGACAGGAGGATCACAGGTTCGAGGACAGCCTCAGCAAGTAGTGAGACTCATCAACTGAGTGGGACCCTGTTTCAAAATAAAAATAAAATAGGTATGGGGGTATAGCTTGGGGGTAGAATGCCCCTGAGTTCAATATAATTGAGGGGTGCAACTGAGGTGCCAAGCAGTTGCTAGGCACTTGGAGTTAAATGTGAAGACGTTGACCCTTCCCTCATAGAGGCCAATGCTTTTGGTCATGGACAGGTATCATCAGCCCCCAAAGTTACAGTGTCATTATTATTACTACCGTTATACTTTTGCCTTTGCCTAAGTTACCCCTTACTCTCTTCCTTCCTGTAACAGAGTAGTGCTTGGGGGGCATAAAGGACAGTGTGTACTGAGAAACAGGTCAGGGTTGAGAGAAGGGAGACTATAATGGTTCGGATTTAGAATGTTCCCTGAGAACTCCCGGAAAGTAGGCAGCCATGTTGGAGGCAGGGGTTGGTTGAGGAGGGATCCCTGGGGGTGTGGCCTTGGGGATTATATATGGTCCCTTCTCTCCTTGCTCTCGCTCTTGCTTCTGGAATCCATGATGTGAGAGCAGAGTCCTTGCTCTCTCCCTCTCTCTGCTTCCCACCACCATGCCCTGACCTCTGCAGACCTGGCCTAACATGGGCTGAACCTCTGAAATCTCCAGAACTGTGAGCCAATAAATCTTCCTTCCTCTAAGTTGTGTGTGGCCAGTTGTTTTGGATTACAGTAGTAATAATGCTGACTGAGACAGAAACCTTCACCTTTCATCACTAACATCTCTCTCTTTTTAAAATTTGTAGGTGGAGTCTTGGTGCTGATGATCTATGAGTTTTCCTGTTTTCAGACAATGCTGAGACAGGAATGGGATCTGGCCTGCTCAGTACACTTATCAAGAAGACAATGATTTGAGATCCTTGAGGAACATGACATTATAAATAAAAGGCAGTTCTCAGACTTTAGAACCTACACGGGCAAGTTCTCTGAGGTCCCATTGCCTCTAATTCATTGTGTAATTTATTGTTATTTATCAGGATCTCCTACACTGAATGGTGAGTGAGAGAGGTAATTTTTATTCCTTTCTTCGATAAGTCAATACAGGGGGAAAAAAGTTCCTATGCATTCTAACCTATGTGGTCTCCCACAGTGCCCTTTAATTTGAAAGATGAAGAATTATTATAGAAATGCACCAAAAATTTTTAATGCAAAATGAGCAGAGCTGTTTTGTTTCTGCTGGTGGTGCAATATTTTCTCACGGTTATGTTCTTGAAACAGGAATCTGTGATAGTTTAAGAGCCGAATACATAATTTAATACTGCCCAAGGCCAGCATTAGCTAAAGCAGATGTTTGTGAAAGATGCATGTCTTTATTGCAGGGCTGTGCTGCCCTATTTCCGTCCATTTCACTGTGCCTCCCTCTCGGTCCTTACCCTAGCCCACTCTTCTGCATGATGGCGATGGATAGTGCCACCCTTAAAGGTGCACCGGGATGTGGCCTTGCAGGCTGATCATCGCACACCTGACGATAACCATGCTCCTGCTCAGGGTGGACAAGGTGGTCTCCTTTGAGGATGATGTTGCATATCCTACTATTGATATGTCATTGAATCCCTGGATCTTACAACTAGAATACCCTCAGGAGGTCACTGGTTCTTCTTGGGGCCCGCATCCTTTGTGATGTCCCAGCCTAATGGTTAAACACATTGACTGTGGCAACATAATTCTCATGAGGAAGCAACTGCATATGGCCACTGACAGCATGGCCCCAACTTTGGAGTCATGAGCTTTGGAAGCCTCGCTCTGCCCTGTCCTATCGGATGACCTTATGCTAGTTGATTGAATTTGTTTGCTACCTGCTCTCTTATAATCTCTACTCACAGGGTTGTTTTGAGGATCAAATGAGGTGATACAGATACAACCTCTAACGCCATGTCTGGCATATCCCAAGGACATATAAGTAGGTGCCACTGTGATAATTTAATTTTTAGTCCAAGTCTTCACTGGTATTTCCACCTGTTGGTTCTGGTTCTGCTCCTGGAACTGGGAAGCTCACAGAACAGCTAGTCTCTCCTTCATGGGACTGTCTTTCTGACATTAGAAAATAGGCATCATTTTTCCTCTCCTCTCCACCCTTTGGCCTCTGCTGTGATCACCCCCAAGTACCCTGGTTTCTCCAAGCATCCAGTAACTCTCGAGTTCCTTTCCCATTATTCCCATTCCCCTTTATACCAGGTTCAACTCAGCTTATCCATCAGGTCTCCACTAAGATGTCCCCTAGGGCAGGGTTACCCAGCCTGCTGTGTGCTCTCCACCCCCTAGTTTCCTGTGCCAGGGTGTTACTGTTTGTTTATTCTCCACAAGACTGTACGCTCCCCCCAGACAGACAATGAGTCTTTACGGCTTATTGTTAGATCCCCAAGGCCTACCATGGTGTCTCACCCACTGTAGATGATAAATACTAACAGAAAGAATGAAAGAGGGAGAGAGAGAGAGAGAGAGAGAGAGAGAGAGAGAGAGAGAGAGATAGAGAGAGAGAGAGAGAGGAAGGAAGGAAGGAAGGAAGGAAGGAAGGAAGGAAGGAAGGAAGGAAGGAAGGAAGGAAGAAAAAAAGAGACTAATCTGAGTTGATCCTGCCCATTGGTAAAATCACAACTCTATTGACCAGAGTGGAGATTCCATTCGATTTGATGCATTTGAATCCATAGTTTCAGGTGAGTAGTAGTCAGAAATTAGTAGTGTGTGTGTGTGTGTGTGTGTGTGTGTGTGTGTATAATATGTATGTATATGTATATAAATACATAATATACATACACATATTTTTTGAAACAGGGTCTCAGCAAGTTGCCGAAGACCTCACTAAGTTGCTGAAGCTGGCCTTGAACCTGTGATTCTCTTGTCTCAGTCTCCCAACTACTGGGATTACAAGTGTGTGCCATCACACCCGCTAGAGACACAAAGAAGGTAACAATTGAAATAATGCTATGTACATATGCTAAACTACCATGGCCAGTCTCAGAGATATGTGCAGGTAAGGGGAGGGAGGGGCCCGATCTGGAGGGTGCTTTATGAGCCGTGTGCACGTACCTTCCCGGCACCACATACCTCAGTGTGGTGTGTAATTACAGTGCACCGATAAAAGGAAAAATATATCTGAAGCCATCACTTTTGCAGTAATTATTCTCCACTTTATTCTTTTCATAAATTTTTAAATAATTTTTAGATTATTGTTTAAAGGAAGATATGCCAGGAACCTTTATATAGAAGAATGTTTCTGGCAACTCGAAAGCGTAGCTATTTGCAGCAAGTGGATAGCAGAGATTTTCTAATAAGGGTTCTGTTAGTAACAAACTTTCCCAGCCGGAATAATCATGTCATCAAGAGGGCAGGTGGACAGGGTTTTTCTCAGAAAGAATTCCACCCACTGTCAGCAGCCGCGGAGGGTCAAGATGGTCAGACAGAGTTGTCTAGAGAGAGTTCTAGCTGCAGCCGACTGAAAACATCCCTGCTCATTTCCTCTCTGGTCTAAAGCGCACGGGAGAGGCATTGATCTTCGCCAGCCAGGTCTGAACACGGACTGTAAGAGGAAGATGAATTAGACACAGCAGAAAGCTGGCCTGCTCGCACGGCTACGGAAAGGGCAGGGAGGATCTTGACGTGGGCGCTAGTGCGACCAACAGCACCCGCAGTGTGGGCGGGCGGAGAGGTGCTGGATTGTGCTCAGCGGCCATTGGAGGCTGGGACCTGCAGGCCTGACCCAGCCAGGCACCAGCAGCCTGGCACTGTGACTGGACAGGCCTGTGGGCACCTCTACGACCCTGTGCCAATGACTGAGTGGTTGGGGGCATCAAGGTCAACTCCAGACTTCTCTGTGACAGGGATATCACAGTCCAAGGTGTTCAGTCGGCCTCAGGGGGTCTGACCATCACAGTCCAGTGACGTCAAGCTATCCAAACACATGGGCGTCTTATTCCTCATAAGTTCCTGCACAATTTGAGATCTATAGTATGTTTATTGATATTTTGTCTCCTTTTCCCTCCAAAAGCTATTTTTTTCAGGGTGGGTGTATGTGTGTGTGTTATATTAAAAGACATCTGTCCAAAAAAAAATTGTTTCATTTCGAATAGTTTTTGTGCTTGCCTTTTCATGGAGAAGAAGATATTTTGTTTTCCTTCACTGTAGGTCTTCTTCCTTCGTCTGGCAAAGACGAAGCCGTCCCGTCTGTCTCCGGTGATTTAGAACAGAGGAGGAATTCCTATCAGAACCTTTGTTTAACAGCAGTGACTATAGCTGCCATTAAACAACTTTTACTTCCTCTCTGAGTAGCCGAGAAAACTGTCTTTCCTCAACCGAAATGTCAAATGAACACCGTCCTTAAAGAACAGGAATCTGACCTTTACCAGATGTCTTTATTCTTTAACATTCTTTAGAGATACACACTAGGAAAAGTTAGCGCTTACAATACCCAGCTTTCTTGTCTATTGTTTCAAGCTGTCCAAAGCTTTCTTATGTGGACAAAAATGACTATTTCTGTCATAATGGAGCATAATTATTTATTCACCTAGCATAACTGAGGAAATAATTTTTAAACTAAAAACACAAAACTGGTTTGTTTCTGCCACAAACTTCCCACAAAAGCAGAAATCTTACTTCCTAAGTAGAACCAGACCCTCCCTCCATTCTTTGCCCAGCAGAAAAAAATTACATGGCTTTTAGCTTTAATGGCCTTTTAGGCTTGTCGCCAAAAACAAGTTCCAAAAAAACTTTGCTGGTCCCAATTTGCCCTCTCGGCCCAGTTCTTTTGTAAGTTGGGAGAGAAGAGTCTGGAGAGTCTCCAACGCCAGGCTCTATGGAACAAAGCCCAAGGCCAAAGAACCACCCCACACAACGGAGAAGAGAGAGAAAGGAGCCCACCGTCACAATGCATCGGACTGCCACCAGGGGGGTTTCTGCATGGCGGACACAGCTTAACTGAACAGTCGCTGGTCAGCATCCTACTGCTCAGTCTGTGGCTGGCGGGGCGGGGCTGGGAGAGTCCTGGTGGACCGTGCGTGCGGGTGTGGCACAGGGCTCTGTGTCTTCCCTACACTGCCTTCTCCATTTCTGTCTTCAGTCAACAAACATGCGGCCTCTTTTTCTCTTCAAAGGTCTCAGGGTTTGTCTTAACATTTCCCATCCAGTGCCTGAGATGACTTTGTAGCAGAGTTACCGTTCTCCAGCTCCCTGGGTAGCTCCAAGCTGTTGAGATTCCAGAAGAATCTAAGAGTCTAAGCAAGGACAGAGGGACGTTTGAGAGTAACACCCATCCTTGACTGGCTCCCATGGGCTCCCATGGCTCACTCTGCAGCTCATGAAGGATTCCTACCGGTTGCTCCTGTGATAACCACCTGGTGTTTGGGTTTTATTCACCAAAACACTGGTATTCTATTTGATTCTCCCATTCATTGATTCATTGGTTCATTCATTCATTCAGCCGTTTATATGGTACTGAGGTTGAATTCAATTTAGTGTCTAGCTTCAAAGAACTTGGGGTTCCCCGGAGAGATCTAAGGATGGGACACATGAACAGGAGCAGCTGTCCTGGTTTATCTGAAGCCATGAATGCCACTTGGAAGGCTCTGGAAGGATGGCGGTCCTTCCCTGAAAGGGAGGGCTGCTTCCCTGCGGTGGGCAAAGATGGCTGCTAAGGCACATTTCTGGGCTGAGATGTGCGGGGCCGGGGCTGGTGTTCTGATTTGAGTTTCCTGAGCTTGGAGAACGACTTTCTCTCCATTTCTTCTGGTGGTGGAAGGTGGGGGAGAGTGGTCCTTGAGGGAAATAAAAAGCTGTATGGACTTCTGAATTTGAGGGACTTTAAAAAATATTTAAAACAGAGGGGAGTGCTCTGTATTATCGGTGCGTTATTTTGGCTGATGGGATATGAGTGTGCCTCGGTGC
The DNA here is from genome assembly GCA_004027655.1 of Graphiurus murinus. NCBI lineage: Eukaryota > Metazoa > Chordata > Mammalia > Rodentia > Gliridae > Graphiurus > Graphiurus murinus. The sequence goes on along the minus strand of PVLC010026536.1, from coordinate 9,220 downwards.
TCTCTGGGCCCCACCAGGTAGTTTCTGGAATGTTCTGCACGTCTGGGAGATTCTCAGGCATGAGGAGCGGGCTAGTGCTAGCTCTCCTCTGGAGATGGAGCTGGTCTGACTGTTATCAAAATAAAAGGTGATTCCTGAGAAACAGAAACCTGCAGCCCTGCTGACAAACTCACACCTCGGGTCTCACATGAACAGATCTGAACCTGTGAGCGGAATGTGCTCGCAGTTATTTAAGTTCCCGGAGGGCGGCGTGTTTCCTCCCAACCATGTCACTACTGCTGAGATGTAAGAGACAGACCTGAGAAGCGACAACCTTCCGAAGGAGTGTCAGAGAGCTCACAGTGCGACAGGCCAGGCACCAACATTGCGAAACCTCTCGAAGGTAAGACAACACCGTTAAATCACTCTTACTGTGGGCATCGAATAACAGTGAGTATAAGATATCAAGTGGTTATGAGCGCAGATGTTGCTGTTAGCAATTTGCAATTTCGATGGCATGACTTGGCCCTCAAAATCATCTCTCTCTTTTTTTTTTTTTTTTTTTGCAGTACTGGGGATTGAACCCAGGGGCATTCTACCTCCGAGCTACACCCCCAGCCCTATTTTTTACTCTTTATTTTGAAACAGGGTCTCACTAAGTTTCGGAGGGCCTCACTAGGTAGCTGAGGCTGGCCTCGAACTCGGTCTCAGCCTCCCGAATGCTGGGATTACAAGCGTGCGCCACCATGCCCAGCTCAAAATCATCTGTTGAGGACTCTCCTTGGTGCATCTGGTTCACTCAACATCGACCGCAGGTATTTAATGGCAAAAGACAAGGGCACCTTTATCACATTGGGTAAGTTAGACCTGCAGTCAGGGGACTGTCCCACAGGGCCCTCGCTGTCCCTGAGTCTCTCATTGGTACCCAGTGGGACAGCTGTCAGGTTTAAATCCCCCAGAGACATGCGCCAGGACCACACTGCGCCCCACCCCATCTCGGGGAGCAGTTATGCCCTGGATCTTCTGTCTTCAGCTGAATGGAAGAATGAGTGGCTCAGGGGAAGGCAGCATTTGTCATGGAGAGGGCTGTGAGGTGGCAAAGCCATCCCTTCCCAGAGGCTTCTGGGGGCCGCCTGGTGTGCGGGAGCAGAAGCCGCCTCACATTCCTATCTGTACCTCACAGCAGCTTTCACCAGGGCAGGCCGGGTGGAGCAGGGGAGCTGCTTGCCTCCCTCAGGCCAGGTTCAGAGGCTCCATGGCCACCGTTCCCAGAAGGTTCACCTGGGGATTACTGTATCTAATTCAGGCAGTATGGATTGGAGGAGGAGTTGGGGGGATCCATCCCAGAGCCCGTTAGCTGGTTCATCAAATAGACACCTGTGCTGAGGATGGAGGGAGGGGAGCCACCGAGGAGCAGGGGCGTGGCCCCTCACTGATGTACGTGTGGCCGCCCAGTGCAGGTTGCTGGAGCAAGGAAGAAGGGCCTCTTCCTTGTGGGTGGGGCAGGCGGGCTGATGAAGAGCGTCTCAGCCTGTGTGGGTGAGGAAGGCGTTCGCATGGGGATCTGACGAAAGCAATACTTTTAAAAATATATATACTTTTTTTTTTTTTGGTGCAGTACTGGGGATTGAACCCAGGGGCATTCTACCTCCAAGCCACACCCTCAGCCCTATTTTATATTCTTTATTTTGAAACGAGGTCTCACTAAGTTATGGAGGGCCTCACTAAGTAGCAGAGGCTGGCCACAAACCCAGATCCTCCGGTCTTAGCATCTCAAGTACTGGGGTTCCAAGTGTGCACCACCATACCCGGCTCTAAAATATATATATACTTTTTATTGGTGCATTGTATTCCCACATCATAAGGTATTTCCGAGTGGTAGTGACAGACAGACATGCACACAGCACTTGGTGACCTTCCCCGCGGCTCCCTCCCACTCCCTCTCCTCCCCGTACCTGACTTTGAGATTAGCATTGATAATTTCATATATGTGCATAAAATCAGTGGAAGTGTTTCTTTCACTAATTCCCTTCCATCCTCTCCTAGATCCCCCCATCACTCCACTGGGGTTTCTCCTCCATTATCTAAAGTCCCTCCTGTATTCTGACTGCTCCCTAGCTTCTACCTGCATATGAGAAAACATACGACCCTTCACTTTCTGTGACTGGCTAATCTCATTTACCGTAATGTTCTGTAGGTCCCTCCCTTTTCCTGCAAATGATAAAATTTTGTTGTTCTTTATTGCTGAGTAGAGGTCTATTGTGTATATATCCCATAATTTTGTAATCCCTTCATCTGTTGGTGGACACCTGGGTTGGTTACATAATATGCCCATCATGAATCGTGCTGTGACTGAAGCCATACTTATGTTACGGATAATGGGAGCCACATTTCTTGTTGTCAGAGAAGGGAAGGGAGCTACAATTATGGTAAAGAAAGTTGAAGCCTGTGTGTTGCTAAAGCTAAAGCCTCCACTGGTGTGAACACCGAGTTATGGATACATATATAAAATAGCCATCAATGCACCTGTGTGTATACACAGACATTCCATAGCTTTGTCCACCGAAAGGACCCAGAAGCAGGGACACCTCCATAGCTTTGAGCACACTTAGCTCCCAGACATTGATTAATAAATACCACTCTTTGCCATGACTGGCACAGAGAGAGACCAAAGTGAGCTTGGGATTTCTGTCTGTGCCCCCAAATAAGAAAATGTCTAAAGAATGGTGACCATACACGAAAAGGACAGTGGAGCCAGGTTGAAGGGGCTCTCCCTGGCCAGCTCTGGGACAATTTGAGGATCAAACTAAGTGATTTTAGTAATTGATTATACCCAGTGAATAAGAGAACACCGTGAGTCTGCATCAATATAAAAAAATGGGGAAAAAAGTATAATGAGGAATGGGATGTTTATGCAGTCTCTAATTATTGCCCACATAATGTTTATTAACTACAAATAGAAAGAGAGCTTCTGCAGTGGCGGAGATGGCAGATGTCACCTGCATTGAAAGGTCAGAATGGACAACGTCAGCTTTAGGACCGACCGAGACCGTGTCACCTAAGGGGGTGGGGCACAGTGTGGGGTCTGTAGTTCGAAGATGTGAGTATATATTGTGAATCTCATCACGAGGAACTATTAACCCCACCATGAAGGAAATTCCACAAAATACCAGCCTGTGATCTTTGAAGTGAAAAGGTCATGATAGTCACGAAAAGACTAAAGAGATTAAAGGGAAATGTCGACTACAACTTGGGATTCTGGAACTGGATCTTCTGCCATAAAGACCATCTTTGGGACGATCGAAAAACTTGAATTCAAGCCCGGGGTGGTGGCACACTCCTGGAATCCCTGTACTGGAGAGTCTGAGACAGGAGGATTGCAAGTTTGCAGTCAGCCTCAGCAATTTAGCGAGGGTCTCCACAACTTAGCAAGACCCTGTTTCAGAATAAAAAGTAAAAAGATCTGGGAGTGTAGCTCAGAGGTAGAATGAGTCACACCCGATCCCTAGAACCACACATACAAAAACAAAACAAAACAACCCTCTCCCACAACAACTTGAATGCAGTCTGACAGCCAGTTAGGATAATTTTTTCAATGCTAATTTTCTGATGGTTTAGTTGAATTTTATTAAACAGGAGTTATTTTTACCATACTCACTATGTTTCTGTAAGTTTGAGTATTTTTTTTTTTTTTTTTTTGCGGTACTGGGGATGGAACTCAGGGGCATTCTACCTCCGAGCTATACCCCCAGCCCTATTTTTTATTCTTTATTTTGAAACCGGGTCTTACTAAGTTGCAGAGTGCCTCACTAGGTAGCTGAGGCTGGCCGCGAACCCGGATCCTCCGGTCTCAGCCTCCCGAATGCTGGGATTACAAGCGTGTGCCACCACGCCCGGCAGTTTGAGTATTTTTTTAATGGTTGATCAATTACTTCTGTCTTCAATGATGGTAATGCTCTTGATGGAATCAGCTGTGGTCGATTCTGAAATGCACACTCTGATCTGAAGCTGGAGTTTGGAAACATTAAGAATAGTTTGCTGTATAGACAATCTACTTTCTGCTCTTATTACTATAAATAGATACTCAATTTTCTTTGTTAATCATAGATCCCCTGTATCAGGAATTGCTACATTGTAGAAGTTTTCAGCTAGTAATTATGTCCAAATAAATGCATCCTCTTGTACAGATTCTGTCTTCAGAAGATGCAGCAATGTGATTTTTTGAAAAATGATATTCTAATGATACAAATTATTTAATTATAGTATTATGAATGGACCTATCATCTTGATTTATATAACTTCCAGTATAAATTCTCTTGACTCGTGGAACTTACATGCATGAGCCTTTGAGCCCGATGTGCCTGGTTAGTAAATGCTTGGCAAGAAAATTGGCCATTGGTTTCCATTGATTTAAACCATTATTTCTCTTAAAACCATACTGTAGCTTATTTCCTCAAGAAATAAGTCACTCTCTCTTGGAATTTTCTCCACTTCTGTTCTGCTTTACAATTGCTTTGTTACTCTTTTAGAAAGTAAGTAGGGTTTTTGCACGAATCACCAATGAACTAACACCTTTTCTTCAGTGGAACAATTACTTTTATTTCTTTGGTATGTTTGCATTATTTCTCAGTAATTTGCACATACTCGTTTTATGTTGTTGGCAAACAATAGTCTTTAATACAGATAATTCCATTTTTTTTTAATGTTTCAGTACTTACACACACAACAGATCATGTTATACACATACTTCTGCATCTTGCTTTTAAAACTCAACAAAACCTCATGAAAATTCTTTCAAAACAACTGGTATACCTTTTGATTCACTTTAAAGCTCTGCATACTATTTTATCAGGTGGATGTGCCATAGTCGTAGTTTATTCAGTCCTTCTCCTATTGGCACGGAATACTTAATTCCCCACCCATTTTTGTTTGCTAAATTATATGCAGGTCAGCATTCTCTTATCCACGTCTTTATGTCCTCTGCTCTTATTTCTGTAGATTACATACTTAGGAGTAATGTCTAAAACCATGAGCTCCACATATATAGATTCAATAATCAATCACTGAATATTTTGGCCAGCTAGTCAATGATTTTCACATCTAAAATATTTGAAAAAAATGTGTTCATACTGAACACGTACACTTTTTTTATCATTATTCAATATAACAACTATTATACTGACATAGAGTCTAACAACTATTAAGATAGCATTTACATTGTAGTAGGCACTGTAAGCAACCTAGAGATGATTTAAAGTATGCAGAAGGATGTGTGTGGAGAATGTGCAAATACTAAGCTTTTTAATATAAGGAACTTGAGCATCTAGTGACTTGAGCATACATGGGGTCCTGCGCTTTTTTAACTTTGTCAGATGTTATAGCATCTAAAATCAGCTATAACCATATACAGTATGCACATATCCTTTAATGCTCTTCCCTAACCATACTCAATGCTAGATATTGAGTGATTTATGGGTTTTTTTTAGTCTTCTGGCTGAAAAGCAATGCACTCAGTCAACACACACTCATTGGCCGCCTTCTGCATACCAGGCACGGTGATTGGCACTGGGGATGCAGCTGTGAGCATAGCTGGCCAGAACCTTGTCCTGTGGGGCTTTCATTCTTGCAGAGGAAGACGGACCAGATGGTAAACAGGCAGGCGACAGAGAAAAAGGGCAGGAAGAGCAGAGGTGGTGCCAGTTCTGGTGTCTCGGAGGTGACATCTAAGCAGACACTTGAAGCACAGGTGGAGTTGGGTCTGAGGGAGCAGCAGAGGGGCACACTTGGGGAGTGGAAGGGACAGCGAGGGCCTAGGTGACTGTGGAGGAACGCAGCACGCCACACCCTGGAACTCCCTGGAAAGACACCTGCAGGGTGGCACCCGGAACCCACCGGGCCAGGAGCCTGGCATCCTGCACGCTTGCTCAGGATGACAGCAGGTGGAGGACACACGGACCAGGAAGAAAAACCCCTTTCTGCAGCAGCTGGCCTCCAGTGCCTCTCTGGCCAAAGCTGGTGCCTCACCTTTTACCTTTTCTGCTTTACAAATGTTTCCCCCCAAATTACTTTCTGTCCATTGACCTTATATAGTGCCAAATTTGTCTTCCAAAAGTTAAAAAAAAATTCTATCTAGTCACATCCCTCTTTTATTATTATGTTTGTAATCTACACCTTCTAGCTTTCAAGCCACTGTGAACAAAAAGGGCCTCTCAGGACCCAGAGGGAATGTAGAGACCACAGGCTTGGTTGAAATTTCTAGTTGTATTTCCTAACATTTAAGTCTGCTGTCCGCCTAGGCTGTATTTTTCAGTGTGATGTACGATAGGGATCCAATTATATATTTTTTTCAGATAGCCTCTGCTCTGACACTGTTTATTAAATAATCCATCTCTTTTCTGCTGAAATGAAACTTTGCCGCATATTATATTTTTGTATTTGCTAGCATCTATTTTTGGGTTCTCTCTTCAGTTCCACGGATCTCTTCCTAATACTACCCATGACTTGATAGTAGGGCTCATTGTGATTTTGTAAGGAGGGGTACTTTCTGTTCCTTTCTGTAACTTTCTTAGCTATTCTTTCAATGAGCTCTAATATAATTTCATTCAACTAAATGAACAAACAAACAAAAACACTTTGTGGCATACACCTATAAGGGGGCTGAGACAGGAGGATTACAAGTTTGAGGCCAGCCTCAGCACCTTAGCAAGATCCTCAGCAAGTTGATGAGACCCTGTTTCAAAATAAATAAAATAGGGCTGGGGGATGTAGCTCAGAGGTAGAATGCTCCTGGGTTTAATCCCCAGTACAAACAAAACACACACACACACACACACACACACACACACACACACATACACACACACACAACTCATCAAGGTTTTAATCAAAATTAAATTTTATTTATCTATCAATTTGAGAGAATTGACATTTCATGATATTAAATCCTTCAGAATGCTTGCTCAGATATTGTTTTACGGCATTCAGTGAGAATCTCTGGTCTTCTTTATATATGTATACTACATTTCCTTGTTAAATTCACCTCTAAGTACTTGTGGTTTTCTAGCTTCTACTTCTCGACACTTTATCAGTACGCTGACAGGGAATGCACAGTATACTCAAGTAGGGCTGAAAACCCAAGAGTGTGTAAGAAGAAACCATTAAGGAAGGCGTGAGCTGGGTAGAGAAGTCAGCTAGCTCGGGAGAAGCTTCCCAGGGCCAGCCAGAGCACGTGGTGCACACTGGAAGGAAGCACTTTCTAGAACTTGGAGGCAAAGCTGTAACTGAGGTTGGGCTGAAAGACAGGGTCCCTGGAGAGGACAGAGCCTTCAGGGGAGGCAGCTGTTCTCTAACCTCAGTCCTGCAGGCCGGGAGCCATCCCTCCCTGCCTCCTGCCTCCTTTTCTCCTGTTAGTACATCTCATCGGCTGAAGCCAGCTGCAAGCTTTGTATGGAGCCGCCTTACTCATTTTGATATTCATTCAAATCTTTAAAAGGAATGAGAGTTCCTTGGGTTTTGTAGGTATACAAGTATATTTTGTATGAATGTGTGATACAGGGGATGGAACCCAGGGCTTTGTACACGACAGGCAAGTGCTCAACACTGAGCTCCATCCATTCCCAGTCTTGTGCCAACTTCCAAAGTGGGTAATTCTATTCCTTCTTCTCCAGTGTTGATATCAGTCATTTCCTTCTTCTGTTCTATTAGTGTGTTAAAGTTGCCATAACAAAGGATCATAAACGGAGCGGTTTAAGCCAGCAAAAATCGACCATCTTATAGTTCTGAGGCTAGAAGTCCGAGATCAAAATGTCAGTGGGGTGGGCTTCTCCTGAGGCCGTGAGAGTGTGTCAGTCAGCTTTTTGTAGCTGTGACACAACACCAGAGAAAGCAACTGAAAGGAGGAACTCCTTCTCGCTAGCAGTTTCAACGGTTTCAGTCCACGGAGGGCTGCTCCGTTGATTCTGGGCCTGTGGTAAGGGAGGACGCCACAGTGCAAGAACATGGTAGAACAAAGCCGTCCAGCTGTGTCATCAGCATTCTTGCAGCCATAATTAAACATCTGACCACATAACTTAGGGGAAAGAAGATTTATTTTCTTACGGTTTTGGCTGGGGACCTCGGGTCTCAGGGCATGGTGACAGGCAGCGACCCACTTCCAGCCACATCCTGCAGGCCTGGGTCTCCACCTAGATAAAGCCACTGCTGAGATTATAACCAATCCCTGCTGCCAACATGGCTGCCTTGTTTCCGTGAGGGGTAGAGGAACATTCTAAATCCAAGTCATTACAGGGGACGCCTCGGATCCAAAGCTTCTGCAGGGTTGCTGGCCATCTTTGGTGGTTCTTGGCTTGTAGAAGTATTCCCCCAAGCCCTGGTCTCTGCCCTTGTTTTGACTTTCTTCGTGTGTGTGTGTGTGTGTGTGTGTGTGTGTGTGTGTGTGTGTGTGTGTGCCTGTGTCCAAACTATGAGGATTTATAGGGATACTTGTCACGCTGCATTATGGCCTAACCCCACTGAGTTCATTGTGTTTTATCTTTTATTTCCAAATAAGATCACATTCACAGGTACTGGGCGTTGGGACATCGACATCTTTTGGAGGAACCCAAGTTTATGTCACGCTGGACTTATCTAATCTTTAAAAGCTGGATAGAGTGTAGCTGTGAATCCACCCGATTCTGGATTCTGATTCTGTATGTTTCTTAACGGCGCATCTCTGAGTAGCTTCACGGTTTCTCGTGTGGTCATTGGTCTATGTATCTGAAGTTTTCTCTTCTTATTGGATCATTGTGTAGGTAATTTCTGGTTAGATTTTTTTCCCCTCTACGTTTTCAAAGTACTTACCATAATATGAACATGTATTACAAAGATCTTGTACATTTTTGCTCTGACTGTCCCTTCCTTAATTAAACTCAAAAGGAATTGATATTTTTTGATGTTCTTTTGACTTTGGGATTAATTTACCTTTCTACTATTTTTCTCACTACGTTTTTCTATTTCATTAATTTTATCTTTTAAATTGAAAAATCCCCATTGTCTAGCTTCTTTTTATTTGTTTTGCAGTTCCTTTTTTCTAATGTCTGACTTTAATTATTTTGTCTTACTTTGAATTTTAATTTCATTATTTCCATCTTTGATTCAATCTCTAAATCTATAGATGTTTAAAGCATTTATGTGTGTAGTCTAGGTTTCCATTTATTGGCTTAATAAAAATTGTATATATTTAAGGTACACAACATGACATTTG
>PVLC010026535.1:0-22522 GCA_004027655.1 Graphiurus murinus | reverse complement strand
TCCATTTCTTTCTGAAATATACATAAACAGTCCAAATTTTTTTTAATAGCAAGTACATCTGTGGTTCTACCTAGAAATAAAACCTCTATTCACGTTATAGGACCCACTATGCTACTAGATTTGCTTTTATAAAAAATAAAGAACAAGCCAGGCATGTAATCTCAGGATTTAGGAGGCTGAGACAGGAGGATTGCAGGTTTGCAGGTAACCTCAGTAAATTAACCAGGCCCTCTGCAACATAATGAGACCTTGTTATAAAGTTAAAAACAAAATAGGGCTAGTTATGTAGCTCAGACGTAGAATGCCCCAGGTTCAATCCTCAGTACCACAAAAATAAATGTATACATAAATAAATGACAGCTGTAAGCAATAAAGTAACTATCACCTTAAGAATTTTTAATATATTTTTATATTTGCTATTTGATGCATCTAATTTTAAAAATAGGTGCAAAATAGAAGGCAGTACAAACACAGAAACACTGTTACAGTACTGTGAAAGGACAATAGGCTTATGTTTTCATTTTTAAGTTTTAAGCTAATATTTCTATAATATTTAAAAATATAAAAGAAGATAATAAGGGAGGGGAAATTTTTGTCCATTTTGAAAAAAAAATGAACAATGGGGTAAGGCTCAATATTTTCACTTGTAATCAAGGATTATTATTATTAACACTTTCATCATAAGATACAAATTCTATATAATCAGAGAGACAAAACTAAAGTTTTCCTTTTTTCATTTCCGGGGGTGGGGTGGTGACATGAAGTCCCTATTAATCCAAAGAGAGGTTGTTCTAAAATTCATTTCTACAGGTACTGAGTGTGTATTAAGTGCCGGGTGCTAAATTTAGTACTGAGTATAGAACAAAGGGGAAACAGGCATTGTTCCTGTCCAAGACAGAGGTAAGCGTAAATTCACCTTTTAAATAATCAAAAAAGGTAAGACGCCTGAGACGTGCTAACAAGGAGGCGGTTTAAGGGTTGGCTGGGTCTGCAAAGCAGAGTAAGTGCATCGGCCCTCCCAGTCCATCGGGCAGGGCACTCGTGTGGCCACACGTTGGCCTTTTTTTCTGGGTCAAGCATTCTGTCACTTTCAACCAAAAGATTCCTGACACAAGAGACAGTGGAAGCTGAAGTCACAGAAGGGCCATTTATTAAAGCCTTCAACGTGCAGGCACTGTGCTAAGAAATAATGTGTTTAGAAATACACAAGTGATAAAACCAAAATCATCCCTGTCCCCCCAAACAGAATATAGAAACACATTCTAGAGAGGAGTGTGGGGGTGCACGACTATAATTTCAGTACTTGGGAGGCTGAGACAGGAGGATGGCAGTTTCAAGGCTAGTCTCAGAAACTTAGTGAAACTCTATTTCAAAATTTTAAAAAATTATATATATACATATATATATAAAACTCTCTCTCTCTCTCTCTCTCTCTCTATATATATATATATATATATATATATATATATACATATATATATAAAACTGAGGAGTGTAGCTCAGAGGTAAAATGCCTCTGAATTTGATCCTCAGTATAAAAGGAAGGAAGGAAGGAAGGAAGGAAGGAAGGAAGGAAGGAAGGAAGGGAACAATAACATTCTAGAGATGTTTGGGAGAATTTGGTTCAGTCTCTTTCCCTCCCTCCTCCATCCACTTTGTATGTAATTTTTTTTTTTTATTCAAGAGTGAGACCATAACACGGCATGCATTCTACATTCTATGTGCTTAGACACATTATTTTATTTAATAACTCTCCCAACAACCTAATGAAGAGGGACAGATATTACTGGCATTTTTTAATGAGGGAATTGGGAGGAAGAAAGAAATTCACCCCTGGACAAGAGGTAGCACAGGCACTGGACCCTGAGCCCCTGCTTCTCCCCAACACAGGGCTGCAACACTTGACACCTGACAATCTCAAAGGCCTTCCAAGCGCTGGGTTAAGCTGTTACACAGAGCAAGCAGGTGAGAGATGTTGGATCAAGAACCCCTTTCTTTCCACCTCTTGTCAATCCGTCCTCAATTTCCTCACATTAGCTCCCCGCCAGGCGTCTGCTCATTGACTGTTAACATTTCCCGCTGTGAAGCACTGTAAACCGCTCCTTTCTCCACCAAAACATTAACAATTCCTCAGAGAACCACATCCTGTGGCATCATGGAAGGCTTTTGCTCTTTAAGATTTTCACAAAAAGCAATCTGTCCATATACATCAAGAGCTTGAAAATATTAACATGCTTTGACCTGGGATTTCTTCTACTAGGAACTGTTTCTAAGGAAATAATCATAGAGGGAGCAAAGCTTTATAGGCAAAGATTTTTTTTACTGTAGTTTTATTTATCATGTAAATAAGGTTAAATAAATCACAGTGCATCTACAGAATGGAATAATATGCAATAACAAGTACTCTGAAGTTTTTATGAACCAGTAAAATGTTTTGAAAATGTTATACGCAAAAAAAAAAAACCAAAAAAAAAAAAATGAGAATACAATGTAGAATGTATACCATACCATGCTCCCACTCTTAGATAAAAGAAAAGAAAAAATCACATACACATACAGAATGGGCAGAGGAAGGAAGGAAAGGAACTGGAAAAATTCCCCCAGATACTTCCAGAATGTATTTCTATTTTGGGGGGGGGAGGGGGACAGCGATGATTTGGGTTTTATTCTTTCTATATTTCTACATTTTAAAGATTTCAGGAATAAAGCATATTACAGTCATCTTTTCATCTGCATGGGGGATTGGTTCCAGAACCTTCCTTGGATACCAAAATCCTTGGATGCTCAAGTCCTTTATGTAAAATGACATAGTACTTGCATGTTGCCTATATATATCTTCTGTATATTTTAAATCATCTCTAGATTACTTATAATACCTCATACAATGAAAATGCTACGTTAATAGCTGTTAAACTGTACTGCATAATAACAGGAGAAAACATCTATATATATTCAGTATAGATGCAATTAAAAAAAATATTTTTAACCAAGGTTGGTTGGAGCCACAGATGTGGAGCCCATGAATGTGGAGAGCTGGTCATGTCTTTAGAAATAGCAGAAAAGTGGCCAGGCGTGGTGGCACACGCTTGTAATCCCAGCATTTGGGAGGCTGAGACCAGAGGATCTGGGTTCGAGGCCAGCCTCAGCTACCTAGTGAGGCACTCTGCAACTTAGTGAGACCCTGTTTCAAAATAAAGAATAGGGCTGGGGGTGTAGATCGGAGGTAGAATGCTCCTGAGTTCAATCCCCAGTATGAAAAAAAAAAAAAAAAGAAATAGCAGAAAAGTGAAATGAGCCCTATGCTACACATGCATAAACATGCTCCATCTTTCATTTAAGGCTTTGCCTGGAATCCTGAATGCTGTGTCTCCCCCAATGGCCTCCATCTAACCCCTCCTGAACTTCCTCTGGGTGTACTTTATCTCTCTATAGTTACCTCTCTTCCCACTTTATCAAAACCTGGACCATATTCCTGGAATAGTTTCCCTTTCTCTTCCCGCTGAAGAAATTTCTTTACCATCTTTCACATGCTTACTGAATTCCTTCTTCTCTCTAAAGTCTTCTCAACCAGAACTAGGCTTCCTTGGGATCCTAAAGTGCAGTTACCTTAGGCATATCTGCAATGCAATAGCGGTATACTTAATTTAATCTTGCTTCCTTCGATGACACGTTTTCCTACATTCAAACTGTGGGCTTAGAGTGTGAAAACGCTAGCAGCATGCAACAGCCTGTGGAAGTTGTTTTGCCCTGCCCTGGATGGCAGAACCCCATGCATTTTGTTACTTAATGATTTTTTTATGATGAAAACACTCCAGCTGGCAATGGAGAGCTAGGGCTTAGCCCAGAATCTCCAGCAGGAGGGCAGCAACCTCTGCTGTGGAGTGGCAAGCAGAAATAAACAATAAAGACTTGTGACTCAAATACTCAGATCTTAGGGAAGAAGAGAAAATCAGCTGGACAAAAACATAAGGATCTTTTCTTAGGCTATCAGCCTTATATAAATGTGTAGCTACTTTTTTTTTTTTTTTTTTTTTTTTGAGTGTGCGTGTGGTACTGGGGATTGAACCAGAGACATTCTACCTCTGAGCTACACCCCCAGCCCTATTTTTTAGAAACAGGGTCTCACTAGGTTGCTGAGAGCCTCGTTAAGTTGCTGAGGCTGGTCTTGAACCTGCAATCTATCTTCTTGTGTTGAACTTGCAATCCTCATGTCTTAACCTCCCCAAACCTGGGATTACAGGTGTGTGCCACCATGCCCAGAAGCTATTCCAGCAAAGTCCATACACCAAAGACAGGTAACTTAGAAACAAAGCAAAATTAATCATTTCGATAAAAATTGTGATTTCATGTTGCTTCTTACATATTAAATGTCTGACAGCAAAATGATAGGCTAAAAGTAAAGTAACATTTTCCTATGAAATAGAAATCTCTGAGGCTTAGGGTGAAGCTCAGGGGTAGAACTCAGCCTTAGCATGCTGAAGGTCCTGGGTTCAATCCCTAGCAAAAAGAAAAAAAAAAAAAGAAGTTCCCAGTTATGATATAAAAATGCCTTATAAAAACAGTCTAGACCATTACCAGATAACAAAACTGTCAGAACTAAAAGTGCTATTCCTAAATGATTAATAATTATTTGTGAGAAAATTTTTAGAAACAAATAGATCATTTCCTTAATATTTAGTGTAATACATGTCCAGGCCATACACGAAATAGGATATAACAGTGATAATGACACAAAGTTCTTTTCCACATGGAACCTATATACTAGGGAGGTAACAGACAAGTGATAATATGTATACATAAGTATGAGGTAGTAAGCACTTGTGTTTCATAGTTCGCGTGCATAACCCATGATGAAAGTGTAATGAAGATGAGACAGATACTGGAAACATATAAATCTTTTCACAGACAAGGCCTTGAGCTGGAGGTGACAGAATGAGATTTGGTCACTCACATGAAGAAGAGAAAAAGGACATTCCCAGTCAAGATTGTGAGTGCAAAGGCACAAAGTGTGTTCATGGAACAGCCAAAGTCCCATTGTGACCAGATTGGACAGTCACAGTGGGAAGATTGGTGAGAACTGAGTTTGACAAAGTAAATATAAGCCAGGGCTTGAAGGGTCTTGTGTGCCTTGCCAGAGAGACTGCTGTGAACCAGCTAAAAATTAGGAGCTAATAGAGGATTTTTAATTAAGGGAATAATGTGATGTCAGACTTTTTTTTTTTTTTTTTTTAACAAATAGAACTCTGTCTACAATGTAGAGAATAGATAGTACAATATTGTAGGAAAAATTGGAATAAAACTAATCTAATAAAACTAATCTGGGTCAAATACAGTCTCTGCAATTTTATAACCTGTGCACTAGTTCACCTCTTCAATCCGTATTTGTTTTCATCTAAAAATATGGAACGAAGATTACCTACCTCAAAAAGTGTTAGAGTGTTTAAATAAGTAGCTGTGTTAGTCATTCCTGAAGGCCTGTCTCATCCCCTTTCTACACACCCTGGCTCTGTTCTGCCCCACATGGGCACAGAGATGGACACCTCAGCCTGCAGGCCAACCTCAGTCTACAACCCCTGCAAGGAGCTGCCCATGTCCAGTCCTCAGGCCCAGGGAAGCACCTACCCATGGCACCGTCTACCTTCTGAAGGACAGAACAGGGTGGAGGCCCACCTGCAGTTTCTGGGAGGAGGCTCAACATAATTTGAGTAGGGAATTCTGAAATCTCAAGTACTCAGAGTATGATCTGAGAGAGCAGGGCAGGCTTCAGGTGGGAACACCTCCTTGCCCTAAGGAAAGTAAGGATGGTGCTCCTGCAATGTGGGCCCAGGAAATGACCCACATCACTCAGGTCTTAAGGTCACACTGATAATACTTAGCACATTATACATACTCAACAAATGACTGCCATGGTGCCTTTTCTCATTGTCACGGTTATCTTGTTATTATAGTTTTGTTGTTGTCCTAATTATTAACCAGCGGAAGCAAAACCTGGAGAAAAGCCTCCATTATGCTATATGGGTACGAATGGAAAGAAAGAAACAGAACCTAGACACGGCATGCAATCGGGCAGAGAGCGCCTCCTGGGAGAACCGCTCAGAGGAAGAGCAGGATGGTAGTAACTACATTTTTGTAAATTTTGAATTCAAGGCTCCTTTGTGTATGCAAGTGCTAATGGGTAAACAACTGGATATGTTGGTCTGGAACTCAGGAAGTCCTTAGATTATGTGATTCAGGAGTTATCCATCTAAAAGTGGTGGCTGAGCTGGGCGTGGTGACACATACTTATAATCCCAGTACTTGGGAGGCTGAGACAGGAGGATCTCAGGTTCATGGTTAGCCTCAGCTACTTAGTGAGGCCCTCTATAACTTAGTGAGACCCTGTTTCAAAATAAAGAATAAAAAATAGGGCCAGGGGTGTAGCTCAGAGGTAAAATGCCCTTGGGTTCAATCCCTGGTACCACCAGAAAAAAAAACAAAAAAACTGGTGGCTGAATCCTTGGAAATGGATGAAACTTTCAAAGAAAAGCACAAGGTATAGAGTGGAAGGGTGGAGCTCTGAGCAACCCCTCCAGCCAGAAGAAAGGATGCCAGCAAAGAGGAAGTCAGAGGAGACTGATGCTCAGGAAAATGCTACTCCATTTAGTGATGGTATACTCATCAGTCAGAGTGCCCTCTCTGTGCAGGCACTCGGACTTGGCATATATTCTCTTGTTTCATTTAGTACTTACAATGTTATGTGATAGGAAGTTTCTTCCATATTACCAATGAGCCAACAGGCTCAGAGACAGTAAGTAACTTGTCCTACTTACCTATGTATTAGGTGCTGCTAGAAGCATTGCTCTGCTGTTAAAAATTGAGAAAGCCTGGGGACATTCTGGTCACTACTGTGGAGGAGGAACATGGGAAGGAAGAGAAGTGGCACGCCTATCCATCAGAGGTGGCCATGAGCCAGGAACTTTCTCAATGTGTTATCTCATTTAATCCTCAGCAGAAATGGGACAGTGGGCATTACAGTGTCTGTCATGCATAGAGGCACCAAGAGTCACGTACCCCTGGATACAGCTGGTAAATGGGTGAGTCCAGATTCAAAGTAGGACTATGGGAAACAAAAGCCTGCACCCTTCCAGAGCAACACATTCTCTCCCCATCCCAAGGGAACAAAAGTGAAATTGGAAGGCAAAGACACCTGTGATGCGGAGATGAGCACAGGCATCCCTGGAAATTAACCAGTGTAATGAAAAATCTTCCAGACTGCATACATTCTCACCCAAACAACCCAACACAGTAATCCCCACTTTTCCAAGCACACCAGAGGATTACTGCTATATGAACAGCATACTCTGACACAAACTAGGCAGGCCCACAGGTTGAGAAAGCAGAAAAATCTGTATCCTCCCGTCTTTAACTGACTTCTTACCTAGAGTCATAAAACTCTCAGCATTAAGTCATTACATTTAGCCTCAGACATAAAGGCTAAGTATCAGGCTAGTTTAAATACACGGAAAGGCCAAAGACAGAACCTCAAAGCTTTGTCCCTGGTGCTGAGATCAACTGTACCGTTTAAGAAAAACAATCGCCCATCAAACACACATTCTCTCAATTTACACATCCGGCTACCCATCCTTACAAATGCTACCTCCTTCATGCCTCTGCTTGTCCCTACTAGGATTCCCAGGGCTCTTCCTGGCAAGGTTAGTGTCTCCCCAACTCCATGCCACAGGGTATGGTGGCTGGTTAGAAAGGTGGTTAGGAATGGCATGGAATTCCTATGGGGGGGGGGGTAATGACCCTTCCTTAGCTTATAACCAACTAGTGAGGATGAATGGCCTTGTGAAATCTACTAAGCAAGTCAATAGCTTTCCTACTTAACATCACAATGGCATTCTAAATTTGAAAATGGAGACCATATCTTCAAAGAGGAATTATCTAGTGTTTTATGCCAACTCTAAACAATTGTTGAAATCATTACTATACTGAAGGAAATATTAAAATTATTTAATCCCTATGGTACATTAATTTGATGGGATTTTAATGATCCTTAAAGTATGTGTGTCTTTTTCTTTTTTAAGTACCAAGAATTGAACCCAGGAGTATTCTACTTCTGAGCCAGAACTCCAGCCCTTTTTAAATTTTGAGATAGGGTCTTGCTAAGTTGCTGAAGCTACCTTCAAACTTGGATCCTCCTGCCTCAACCTCCCAAGTAGTTGAGATTACAGGGGTGCACTACCACAACCAGCTTTTAAAACGTTTTTAAAGAATCCTTAGCCAGGCATGCTGGCACATGCCTATAATCCTGTACTTGGGCAACTGAGACCGGAAGACAGCAGGTTGGAGGACAGCCTCAGTAACTTAATGAGACCCTGTTTCAAAATAAAACATAAAAAGGGGTTGGGGGTGTAGTCCAGAGGTAGAAAGCCCCTGGGTTCGATCCCCAGTATCTCCCCCGAAAATCCTTAACGACATTAGAAAATGTTTTCAATATAATACTAAGGCAAAACTGCAAGGTACAAAATATTACATAGCATAATTTGTCCCCATTTTCCTTATATACACTCAGAAGAAAACAAATATTAAGACTTATGATCTCTGCTGATGTAGCTTTTGCATTTAGCAATCAAGGGCAGGAATTTAGATCCACCAGTCAGTACTGGGCAACTGTCTTGCCAAGCCTCCTTCTCACCTGGAAAGTGTGGACATCCTGAAGCCCACCGCAGAGTCCAAGTGACATGACACTGTGTGTCAACAATTGTTCTTTAGGCTTTTGAATTTTCTGTAGTGAGAACATACTTAGTTTTCTCTACCTGACAACATTACTCCTTTTTCACAAGAGTGACATCCGTGTCTATATTCTCTTCTAAATAATTAAAAACCAGTGTGTTTCATATTATAGGCCAAACTGAAACTGTTTTGCATTTTGAGCTACAGCTTCTGTCATTTGTTCAAAGCTCTACAGTTCCTTCTCCATAGGCCTCGGAAAATCCTTTTCACCCATCCATTTATAGAGATAACGCCCATTATGTAATTCATTTTGGTAAGAAACATCAGAGGGAGAACAATGATATAAAATTTTGTTTTCTCATAAACAGCAACTTCTCCCAGCAGAAATCTGTTTGTGGTGTTTCAACTATTGAATACCCCGGTAGATTCTGCAGGGCAAGCGCTTTTTAAAAATAGGCCTTGGATGGGAGCCAAAAAGGTTGATGATTCCTTATTAGCTGCCTGCTTTAAACACATCACACGCTATACTTCCTCCTTCCAGCCTGTAAGATCAGCTGAGTAAGATCTATATGAACCTGCCAAATAAGCAGCCTCTACCCTGGCGCTATCTGATGCGAATACAGGACCATTTCTCAGGATAAATTTAGTCTTGAGGTCGGAGCACTTGTGCTTGGACACTTCCCTTCATTCTGTTTGAAACTGCCTACGCACAATCACCCTGACGGCGACTGTGTTCCTGGTGATGCCCAAGCACCGAGCTGTTTACTCCACCCAGGGTAATATCTTGCAGAATGGCATGACCTTCCTAATTGAGACATGCTGGATAGAAAACAAATATGCACAGTATTATTTTTTCTTTACACACTGGAGAAAAACCAGTAGCAGAATGTTCTCTTAGTGCAATGATTAAAGACCAGAAGGCAGTAAAAACAACATAGTGAAAATTGCCCTACAACAATCCCAGGGCAGTGCTCAAAAACAGAATTGCAGAGGCTGGTGGGCTTGGACTAAACCCCAGGGCTGTGACACCCTCCGTATCAAGGAGCATAAGTAAGCCCATTTGACCTTGCTATTCTCGCTGTTCAGACCCCTTAAAGACCATGGAAAGCAAATGCCACACAGCCATTCCCAGCAGGTGTGTCTATGAAGGTCCTACATACAAATAGAGCGTTTAGAAAAGTACCCTCTGGGTGCCTGCAATATCAGTGAAAACAAGCTAAGACCCCCAAGGCTGGTGACAATAAATTTATTTAGTATTCAAGAATTTTAAATGCTACAATTATTTTTCTGCTATAATTATTTTATTGGCAAAATCCTACTGTGTAATTATCTCTAGTTAGGGAAAGGTGTCTCTCCTTCCACGAGGTAAAAAGAAAAAAGGCCCTGCTCATTTTTTTTCAGCCTAATACCAACGGGAAGAAAACCGAGAGTAACCGACCACATCCGAATCTATGCGATGCCTAGTTACCAGGGTAACCCAACACAAGATTCGCATGGGGGAGGCTGAGCTGGTCCACAGTGTTTCTCCAACTGTGTCGGAAGGCACTGAGCAGGCATTCTCTGTTCCAGCCTCGGAAGGCAAGAACATGCCCTGCAGGATCTAAATGACCAGGAACCCTGCCACAGAGGCAAGGCCAAAGTGGCCTGGGAAATAAACCTTCACGATCAAGTTCTTGGGGTATCCACTCTTTGCTATGCAGGCTGAGCCTTCCTTGCTGGGGTGTCAGGGCAGTGGGGCTACCCCACTGAAAGCCAGGTGTCTGAGCAAGCAACCTCCCCGCTCTGGTTTAAGTGAGACAGTGCCACATGAGGTCATGGTGTCCCGAGAGACACTGGGGTCTGTCACTCGGGGCCAACTCCAGAGGTCCATGCTTTAGCTCTGGCCAACCAACCTAGGGCATAATCCTGGTGATGAGGTAGAATAGAAGAAATAAAAATTGAGGCAGAAAGGAGACAGATTGGGAAGGAAAGGGAAATGTGGTTTTAAAATCTAAAAAAAAAACTTCACAATCTTTAGTTTCGGTTTAACAAAGCTTGCTCATCCTTAAAAAGCCAGGCCCGTGCATAATGGGCTGGCTCCATATCAGAAATTCCTGAGGTTATTAAATCCTAAGAAAACATCACCTTTTGTCAGTTCTGTTTGCTTCGAGGAAAGGGATCCCAAAAGAAGTCATAGCTATTGTAAGAAGGACCTCACATCCCCAACTTCCTGTCTCCACTCTCGGAGAGTCCTACCTAGAAGAAAATTGTCACTTTAAGACCTCAAGAGTGGGGGACCAGTATCCCATGTTGCCCCAGCTTCCCTATTCCCCGCCCTAGACCCCTGAGCCAGCCCCTTTCCAGGTGTCATATATAAAAAGAGATTGGGAGAAGCCTTGCTCTCTCTGCACTTCTGAGCTGGCCCACATTTTGTATATCTTTGCTTTTCTTTGAATAAACTTCTGCCTTTGTCCCTGACTGGCACGTGTTGAAATTCTTTTCACCATGGGAGTCAAGGACCATTGGCATTATCAAGCTGATCCACAGCGTAGGCCCATTACTTGGCTTTCCCTGGAGCTTAGTTTTTATACTGAGCAGGAGATATGACAATCTTTGAGAGCAAACTTTACAGAAATATGAAGGGTGTGCAGTGAGAAAAGTCCATGGAAACAAGTCTCTTCTTTTGTTCTGGCTCTGATGCATGTGTTCCCTGTAAGTCTCAGATGTCTCTTCAGCAGAATGGAGATACCTCTACCACCTCTTCAACTTCTAACAGCCTCTGCTTCCATATGCGTGGCTAGCAGAGCTGGCAGCCTCCTCTTGAGTGACTAGATTCCAACATTGCTTTGCACAACTTTGGTGTGGTCAGCCCCAAGTGGTAGAGAGGGATTGGTCTAAGCCTTTCCCAATAATCCTGTTTTCTACTTTTCCAGCTTTCCTTGCAGCTCTGGAAAACTTTTGCTTTCCTGAAAAGACCAGACCTGTTTTGTTGGCACTACCTTATTGTCTTTTGTCTCTTTGCCATCTTTCTGTCTTAGATAGGGATGTGATATCTGGAGCTGCAGTAGCCATTTTGTGGCATGAAGAATCAAACGTAATGGAAGGCCAAGAGAATTCTGGAGATAACAGTGCTGACAGCCTCAAGACTGCCTGCTATGCGAAGAAAATAAGCCCCATTTCATTGAAACCATTGTTAGTTGGGTTTTCCATTACTTACAACAAAATGTATTCACAACTGATAGACCCCAATAAGGTCTTATTTCTAGAGAAAAGCCAATATTCAAGTAATCACACATATACTTTCTGTCTCAATACATTTCCCAAGAGTGCAAGAGGAAATTAGGAAATAGATATGAACAATATTTCTTATACTAACAATATCTAAGTGACAAATATTAAACACTTATGCACTGAAAACACAGAATATATTAAAGAACAGTTTTCAAGTCACACCTGTATTTGAACCTCTGCTAATCCTATATTAGCTATGGAACCTTAAGCAAGTGAGTTTTACCACTCAAGTCTGTGTTCTTATTAAAGTACAGATTATTCTAATGCTGATTGTACTTATTGTAAAATTTAATAATGCAATGCATATAAGATCACTAGTGAAATTCCTAGCAGAGAACAATGCCCTCAATATTGGGGTTCAGGCACATTGCGCCAGAGGCCATGGATATAGGAATGATGGAGTTTAGAGTTCAGCCAGGAGAGGACATAAGGTAATCAAGTATTTATGGAGGTAGAACAGGGCTATAATATATATGCACCTGTATGCCCAGGGCATGGGAGAGAATTCCATGGCCCATCTCTAAGCCGCGTACCTTGTAGATGCCACAGATTTCTCATTTCTCTTCCCTGTTTTACCAGAGGTACCACTTAATTTAGAACTTCAACTCCTTATCCTACAGAATAAATAAAAACAAAGTGGCCAAAGGTAGCTAGGCAAGCAAAAAAGGATCCTACCAATAGCTCTTCAGATTGTTCCTGGCTGCCACATTTGCCTGGGCTATCTTTCCTTCTCTGGGTTCTGCGGGTCACATGAATTCCTTTAGGGAGCATATATAAGTGAGGGTGCTTTCAGCTGTAAGTAACAGAAAATTCAACTCCCCACATGCCTTAAACAAGGAGGCAGGCTGGACCTAGGCTGAGGTCATTCAGTGTTTCCATGACAGCTGAGAATCCAAGTTCTTCCCTTTCCTGCTAATCCACCCTGGGTGCATCAGCTTTATCTCCAGCTTGCCTCCCCTCATATCATGGGGTTATTCTCAGAGCTAAAGTGACTTCGACCTTCACAAGACTGAGATAGCATCCCTCTTGCCTTCTGAACCAGGGCAAGTCTGTGGCCAGATCGGAAAGCCGGTTCTGTAGGGAGAACAGCTTCCTTGAAAGTACAGGCTGATAAAATAAAGGCAGATCCCATACTAGTGGGGTTCTGTTTGGAATAGGGGGTGGCTGGATGTTAGGTAGGCAAGCAATGATTTCTGCTCCAGAGGAAAGTGATGGAAGGCCCAGAGAATTTACAAGCGCCCACAACTCCCTCTACATCTAGAAAACTCCTGTCCATCTTCTAAAAACCAAGCCATGATCTATAGGCAGATGTGGGTTGCAATGCTATTGAAATGTGGTATCTTCACTAGTGTCTCTGCTCCTCAAAACAGACTGAGGCCAGGAGAGGCCAGCTCAGAACCTGGAGTCTGCCAGTGAAAACAGAAGAGCAGCATTAGATGGCAGTTCCCTTCTTTCAGCCACCAGAATTTATCCTGGCAAAACATTAAGATGCCACAGTCAAATTTGCTAGCTCTTGCCTGCTCAAGCCAATTTGCTTACAATTCCCAAGGACCCATTTGATTCTCAGAAATAGGAAGGAGCCACATAAAATCCAGATTCTTATCAGCCCCTTTGTTTCTGGTATCCCTGTTTTCTTATCTAAAATCACACTTTGTAACTCAGCACTAGGGGTGGAGGGGGGAGTGTACATGCTGCAAAGTGACAGAATACGACAAGCCTATTTACCAGGGTGACATTTCACTTCTGTGTGTTGTACCCGCTGCAAAGTGCAGTCTTGTTGATAGTGTATATGATCTTCCCGAGGAGTACACTGTCTGTGAGGAGAGTACAGTGCCATTTCCACAGCTGTGGACATGGCACAAGTATAAGAGTAGTTATTTCTCATAAAAAAAATCATTTCTACTAACATATCATGTAGTCAGCTTACTATTGCTATTTTAATGGATTAATAATTTTATAAAATTTGTTTTAATTTCTAATATGTAATATGGTAAATAGGCGTAATCCAACCTTTTTAAAAAAAGCTCTTTGGGGTCCACGGTGATTTTAAAATGTGTACAGAGTCTTGAGAACAAAGGTTTGAGAAGTGTCACCATGGCCATACGGGCCCCTGAGGTGAGCCCTCGGGAGTGGCACCGCTCTCCTCCCTGGTGTGAAGAGACACAGGGGACAGAGGGGGTGAGACAAAGGTTCCTCCTCCTGGACAGACCAGTGTGGAGGCAGGCTGTGAAGGAATAATTTTAGTTAGCCAGAAATAACAGTAGTTTGAGTTTTGCCTTTTAGTGAAATAAGTTTCCAAGTAAGTTGCTGTAGGCCTCACACCGCTACCCTGCAAGGTCTGATAAGTTGGAGCTTGCCGGCCTCACCCTCTGGGGAAAAGCCTGAGTGGGGACCCCCACCCACTCTGGGAACCCCCACAATACTGATAACCCCAGCAAACCCCCCCGGAGAGAGCAGGCCCGTGAGACTGGAATAAGCCCTGAGTACCCATGGGGAGGCCGAAAGGGCCAAGTAAAGACCAGATGGCCCAGATAACCTGATTAACAGCTTGACCCGGGCAGGGGGAGAAGCAGGACATACCATAGATAAGACATGCTTCCCGCTTTTTGATGAATGTTTAAATTCTATAGGTTTGCTGTGTTTAAAAGTTTAAATAGTCCAATCATGTATGTGCATACTTCCCGCCCTTGAATATGCCCGCGCTTGTGTGACTATGCATTTTTAGACTATAAAAAATGCCTGAATTCCTTGCTCGGGACTCAACTCCTCTGAGTTGGGTCCCAGCGCTGGTCTGAATAAAACCCTCCTGCGTTTGCATCAAGATGCATCTCCTGCGAGTGACGGGTTCTTCGTAAGTTCTGGGATGCAGGGGCCCCTGGGGACCACTTGGGTCTTTCAGCTGAACCCTCCCCGGGGAGGCCCAGTCCACCCCTATGGCCTGCCGTGGGTCTCCCCAGGCTACACTGGTCACACTGGGGAAACAGAGGCACCTCCTGGCCTTTCAGTTTCTATCTCCACTTACAGAAGTTGACAGGCAAAGCGACTTGCTCAAGGTCCCAGTGGTCACACATGGGAGAGCCAGCACTGGCACCACATCCTGTGATGACCTGCTTACGCCCCCCTCAGCAAGTGGCACGCTACTGAGGGGACAGTTTGTGTCCTGTTCCTCACAGAGCTCCCAGCTCCAACTTCAAGAAAAGGACACCCATCCCCACCTCCTGACTGCTCCCCCATCAAAGCCCAATTCTACTCCCACACCCTACCCCCCCCTTCCTACCACGGACCCCATTTCCAGAGCCCTCAATAGAGATGTCGACAAGCAGAGCTGCCAGGCAATCATCTTGAGCAAACACTGAACAGAGCATCCTCAGCGCTGCAGGCCAGGCACACACACCTTGAACTAACAGTTCTTTTCTCTCTTAATCAAATATCCTGTTGACTTTACATCTGTATTTTTACTATCTCAGAAACACTGAAGGCTCTCCTCCCCATTTTCAGCAACTGTCAAGTCTCTGGGCTTGCCTTCCATGTCTAGCTTTATTCTCCCATAGGAGTTAAAATGCTGGAGGCTAAATGCAGTAGCCCTGGCGCTGCTCAGCCCTGGGAGTCCTCTGTGTTCAGCCCCTTCCCATCCTGAGCTCCTGCTACAACCGCACACACTGGACACAGTTTCCTGGCTGCTTCCCCATCAACAGCCTCTGAAATCTGCCTACAAAAACCCTTTTGTGTTTGAAGCATTTTCTCCCAGCTGGCAAATACAGAAAGATACAATGGAACTTATAATGGAATGCAAGCAATAGGGAGATTACAGTTTCGAGGAAGGAATCTTTTTTTGTTTTGCTTTGTTTTCAGAACTGGGGATGGAGTCCAGGCCCTGGAAGGTGTGAGGCAAGTGCTCTACCACAGAGCTATATCCCCAGTCCTTTTCATTTTTATTTCAAGACAGGGTATTGCTAAGTTGCCCAGGCTAGCCTCAAACACGCAATCCTCTTACCTCAGCCTCCTGAGTAGCTGGGATCGCAGGTGTGTGCCACCACACCTGTCTGGAAAATAATCTTTTAAATATAGTAGTTCCCTCTGGACTTCATTTGATTGAAAAACTCAAGTCTGCTCCAGCTCAACATATTATCTATTCTAATGTATTCCTTTAGCTATGACCTAAAAATGAGCCCTACCTTCAATCCCCTCTCAGTAAATCTGCAGGTTTGCTCATCTTACCCTCCTGAAGAAACCCTCTTAATTGCTATGGAGCCTCTTCCCTGGGTTAAGTCTGCAGAAGCTGGGAAAGGTAAGGGTTAGTTATTTAATTGCATAATTACTCAGGCTTCCCCAGTGGGTACTGGCATCAATTCCAGACCAGAGTCTCTTTTATCTTAAGGTTTCCCCTGCCTTACAAAGAGGAAAAGGCAATTTAGGCCATTTCCTGGCAAAGCCATGTATACACACTAATCTCGATAGCACTAATAATTCATGACTCGCCCTCAGAATGAACACAGGACACCCCCTCTTTTAAAAGCTCTTGGTCCTTGGAAATTGCATTTGGAGTTGTTTTAATACAAGGTACTGCAATGTATATTCCTACATTAGTACATTGTTCTCATGAGCAGTGGTGAAATAGAATTTCCAAGAGGGTTTTT
The DNA here is from genome assembly GCA_004027655.1 of Graphiurus murinus. Taxonomy (NCBI): domain Eukaryota; kingdom Metazoa; phylum Chordata; class Mammalia; order Rodentia; family Gliridae; genus Graphiurus; species Graphiurus murinus. The sequence goes on along the minus strand of PVLC010026535.1, from coordinate 5,897 downwards.
TTTTTCTTTTTTTTTCAACAGTGCTTCATCAAACAATTTATTGTATGAAATTGAGTTTTATAGATCCCAGCTCTTCCCAAAAAATAGCAAATAGGAAAAAATAGACCCATGTGCTAAATCAAATAATAGGAGAGAGACTACTCCATTGTGGGTTAAGAAAGTGACAGAGCCCTGCTAAGCCTCAGTGACCCCTCGTCACAGGACAGCTGTCAGAATTCCATGAGATCAGGATACGTGGCACCCAGGGGAGTCCTTGACACCACAGTAAAGGTTCCAAAACTGTATTCTTATGCATCCCAAATTTAGATGAAAAAATGAATTGTAAGGCTACTAAGAATTGTCATATTAAGAATTAAGAATTGTCATATTAACAGAGTCCTGGACTCTAGGTAAAGGGAGATCTGTAGCAAATGTATTGGACCCAACTAAAATATATGCATCAGGACATTGATTGTGTACGTACATAATCCTATTGACTTATATATAGTTTAGATCTCCCTAAATATGCAGTAAAATAAAAATACAAGAAAATGAAATATACAATATTTAATAAAAGTTTCTTGGGAAACAAAACCTGACTCTAGACTTTGCACCAGGCCTGCTGCACATGAAAGGTCCTAGAGGGTGAAGAAGAGAGATTCAGACACTCACTAAGCTGCTGAAATCACTGAATTGCGGAGCTCAGGTCCCTGCCCATCGCTTGGGACTCACCCACTTTTATAACCCATCAATAAACAATTTCTCAGAGGCATGCTTTGAGATTAAAGCAAGAATTTGGGCCCAAATGGCCTATACAACTCGATTTAATTATAAAAACTATGCAAAGAATAGCCCACGTCACAAAAATCCAAATCTTATTTCATTCCAAAGAAATGAAAGGCCTAAGAAACAAAATCCATGGCTGGTCGATTGTACTTTTTCAAAATGGAGTTATGCTTCCTTCTAATGCTTCCCTCTGAAGCCATGATAAAGACATCAGCTGTTTGTCATAAGAGAAGGATAAAGAGCCATGGTTGGTTTCTGAATTAATATCTTGCTCTCATCCTAAAGCATACCCCCAGGCCAATACTCCCTCCCTCTTCGCTTGGGTGGCTTATTCCCTTCTGCTCTAAGTGATCACTTCTTCCTTCAGTGATCATTGCTTCACTTAAAAAGTGCTTTTAGGTTCAGGCTATTAACAAGAAGCTTTATAATTGAGAGCTAATTGTAGGCCTTCCTTATCAAAGGCAATAGAAAGGGAAACCATTAGGATTGGTTTACAGGCTGGCAGATAGCACACAGAAGCTGTCTGTAAGTTAGGAAATAGTATTGCCATTTATACTATGCTGAAAGGTGATGAGAATACTGTCTTCCAAAGCAGCAGGGAAAGGGAAGGAAGAAAGTGGTTTTTAGCGCACCCTGCTTTCTTACATAGATTTCAGCATCCGCTTTTGCTAAAGGCTACGCCCTTGTCCAAAAAACCTGAGTTTTTATGGACAACATTGAAATGTTCTGCTCACTTATTTGAGACAAAAGGCTCTCAGCAAACTGGGACAGTTCCAGTCTCCTCCAGGACTAGCCTTGTGTGAAAAAGTCCCATGAACCCTGGCAAGGCAGGCAATGTCTCCCTCGTGTACCTTTCTTAGCTGCAGAGATCAAGAATTCTCCAAAACTGAAAATGAGCCAGGCTTAGGCCCAACCAGAGTATCTTATAGCTCCTTCCCCATCCTCTCCCTACACCTGTGCAAAACCACAAAGACTCAACAAAGCCTGGCTCAACAGAGGCAAAACTTATTAACATCTGTGTGAGTCTCCAAAGAGAAGTGGGCTGTCCCAGGGAGGAAAGGAAGGTGGGAACAAGAGAGGATGTCAGGATGAGTGTCTAGCCAGAAGCACAGCTGTTGGCAATCCACCTGCAACAATGCAGAAGCCTCAGGAGCACCTGCCCTGCGCATATACTCTCATCCTCTGTTCAGTTAGCCAGACATGGACTGGAATATTAGCCAGTATCGGCCAGGCGTGGTGGCGCACGCTTGTAATCCCAGCATTTGGGACGCTGAGACTGGAGGATCTGGGTTCAAGGCCAGCCTCAGCTACCTAGTGAGGTACTCCGCAACTTAGTGAGACCCTGTTTCAAAACAAAGAATAAAAAATGGTGCTGAGTGCATAGCTCGGAGGTAGAATGCCTGAGTTCAATCCCCAGTACCACACACACACAAAAAATATTAGCCAGCATCATTTGCTTCCTTCTCTCCACAGTGGGAGGTAGCAAGAGGCGCTTCCCTATGACATGGAAAAAGCAGAAATAGCCCTGGTGAGACTCAGGCTGCCTTCTCCTAACAGCTATTGAGGTATTTGCTGTCTCCATCACTTTAAATCACACACAGTCCTTCCCAGTCAATGCAGATATGTTTCTTCGATCAAAACTAAAACACTTTCACATCCTGCAGAAGTCGCTCCAGGGTTCAAAGCACAGAACTAAAGCACTAAAATGGATCAATGCAGCATAGGCACAATTAAAATAAAACCATGCAAAGAATGGGAAGCCATTAGGAGTGGTTCTCTGGGAGCACAGATGCTGACGAATGCTCTCTTCACTGCATGCGAGCGCAGGAGTTCCCCAAGTTCCCCACGTCAAGGCAGGGAGGAACGGTGAGCACGTGGGCTGAAAGAAGGGTGTGGACCAGGCAGGCACCATGGAGCAGAGGCCTGGGCCAAGCTCCAGGGACAGTGAGGGTAGAAACAAGGCGGGGACCCACACAAACACCAATTGGGGGGAAAAAGGCGTTAGCAGTTGATCAGGAAATAAAAGTGGCAAGAGAAAGTAATTTAGCTGAGGTTGGCTCTGAAGAATCACAGAGAAGGTAAACAAAATGGCAGCTGGGCTGTTGCCGAGGGAATCGCTAGATTGTCCCCACCGGGGCTCTAAGTGGACAATGCCAACATGAGGTCTGCTGCCAGTGGCTGCCTCTGAACGGGATAGCACAAGGATTCCCTTGACAGACTTCTTTCATCTGGACCGGACCTCTTGCCAGCAACGTGGGCTAGAAGGAAAGAAAAATCCTGGATTTCACCAGGATGGGGTGGAGGTATTTCTGTTAAATTCAAGTTAAATGGATGGTGGGGATGGGGGAGGGGCAGGCAGTGTGCCTCTTCCAGGTGGGTGAAGGATTTTTTGTGGGAATCTAGTGAGAACTGGAATTTTTGTATATTTAGCATTCTTTGGCATGAAAATATTAGTCAGAGTCCTCGTAATTACCACCCCGACTCATGACCCCTGATCTAATACCAACACACATTATACTAGCCAGGGCTTGAGTATAAGGCCAGTGATTTAAAATATCTAGACTAGTTGAGGCCAATGGACTGGATGTTGGGCTTCTGGATCTCCTCTTTGGGACTTACCCTCTCAGTCAGTAAGATATTAGAAGTTCTATTGCCAAAGCTGGGATTCCATTCTGGCCCAGATTCCCTCAGATTCTCTTTTCCAAGGTTCTAGGAGATGAGAACACAGATGAGATCCCTAGGGTGCACAGTGCAAAATTTGGAGGGGCGGTTTCTCTCCCTCTCCCTCTCCCTCTCCCTCTCTCTCATGGCACTGCAGATTGAACCCAGTGGGGTTCTATCACTGAGCTACATCCCCAGTCCTTTTTATTTATTTATTTTATTTTGAAACAAAGTCTTGCTAACTTACCATGCACTAGCCTCAAACCTGCAATCCTCCTGTCTCAACCTCCCAAGTATTGGGATTACAGGTATGTGCCACCATGCCCAGTTTAGAAAGGCAGTTACATCCACAAATATGTATAGGACCTTGAGCCAGCACAAAGAGGAATAACAAATATAGATTTGCTCCTTGCAGATAGGATCTTTAAGCAACTGCCATTGTGGTAGAGAAGCTGCACGGCAGAATTATGTGGAGTAGAGCAAGGACCTTGGACAGCAGGAGGGAGAAGAGGGCTGCATGAGACACATCCCGATAAAGAAAACAGCCCAGAATATGTCCTGCTAATACTTTAGTGCCTTGCATAAAGGGAGAACACTGGATTACTCACCAAACCCTTCTCGACCTGTGGTTTGGGGCTCAAGTTTGGCATGTGGAATAAAGAGGACCCATGGCACGCTTGCTGTATTTCAACTTCAAGGCGACCCCAGGATGTAAGAGACCTGGGGACAGGAAAGTGCCCATGGAACAACCCCACCAGTGGGTAAGAATAAGGAGGACTTCCTAAACATGGCCAACAGAAGCTTGCCTTCGAGTGAGGATGGTCTCAGTGGCCATGAGATCCTCCTGTCAGGTGGCAGTGCAGGGCTGGCCCGGGCTAGTAAGGGGGCGGGGAGGGTGAGCCCCTCCTTACTGGCCTTGACACACAGTTGAAGGGAACACTTAAAAGTTCAGTAACTAAGATAAATATTTTAATGTCCCATTTAAAAATCAAAATTAATGCAAAAAAACTCCATAAAAACTATAAAATATTTAAGATAGATCCAGGCCTTCGATTGTACAATTCAGCTTCACTCAGCTCACTCCAGTGTGGGTCCCTTCAGAAATCTGGCAGGAAAGATGGGGTTGTATATCAGCCAGCCAGCTGCACATGGCAGCCTAGGTGGTGGAGGCCAGAGGTCTCCGGGGCCTTGGCACCCTGTGTGAGGGTGTCCAGCTCCCCAGATTTGCAGTTTCCAGTCCATTGGAGAGGACAGAGGGCTGGGCTAGCAGAGAGACTGAATATTCCCAGGGGCAGAGAACATTGCAGGAGTTTATCGTATAGGGAAGAACATCCCTAGGAAAGGGGCCAGGATCCAGAATGGTCTAGGAGAAACCATCATTATAAATAACAATGGTACTGAAAATTCCCCAAGAGGCATATGCCTTTTCCTTTAACCAGTAGGGCTGCTGAAAGTATAAGCTCTTCAAATATTCAGAGAAAACAACGGTCAGACAGATCTGGTACTTGCGTAACCACATCATCACAAGGAGACTGGCAATGACGTGACTTGCAGAAGTTGCATCCCAGTGGGGCTGAAGCCTGGTGCTCCCTGCCAGGGAAGGCTGGTGACAGCCCCACAAAGCACAACCATCAGTCCTGCAAATGCAAACGAAAGCCACGAGACCAGGTATTTGCGTTCTATTATTTGATTTCCAAAACCCAAAGTAATTAAGATAAGACAAAGAGTCTTGTACACAAGGAGCAATGTGTCCTGATGACTCCTGAATTCCATGTAAGATACTTTATAGTGGGATTCTCCCCTAGAATGCCCCATGCATTCACCAGTCACCTAAATCATTCACATGAAGCCTGGTGTGGTGGCGCACACTTGTAATCCCAGTACTTGGGAGGCTGAGAATGGAGGATCTGGGTTCATGACCAGCTTCAGCTACTTAGTGAGGTTCTCGGCTCTCTCCAACTTAGTGAGACCCTGTTGTAGCTCAGAGGTAGAATTCAGCCCCCAGTACTACCAAAAAAAAAAAAAATCATTCACATGACATTTGCACTTAAGTTTTGTAAAAGCCCTTAGAGCAATCAATTACAAAAGGAAAGACAGTATAGCCTAGGTCTCTCAAGGGTTCAGTATTTTTCTGATTTGAGCTACTGTTACTAATGTACACAATTGATCAAAGCAATGTTAGCAATTATTTATCAGAACAGTCATATATTTAACATGAAAGTAATCAATCAATAGCAAAAGAAAAATAATTTTAGAACCACATCAAAAGTATTTGAGATTTTGAGTAATTCCCTGTAGCCTTTTCCAAAATGATAATAAGGAAATCTGCAAACAATCATTTCCAGGCAATATATACAACAGAAATGGAAACTAAATCTGAATACAAAATCAGAAGGCAAGAGATAGCTTATATCTTTGGTTTTCCCTGCTATGTATTATTGAAGAAAAATAACATCAGATTCTCTCTCATG
>PVLC010026534.1:0-22613 GCA_004027655.1 Graphiurus murinus | reverse complement strand
AAAAAAAAAAAAAAAAAAAAAAAGACGACATAAAAACCCAAAGACATACAAACATGAAGGAATGCCAACAGGGACATTTAAAAGGCTGGATATGACTAATTATTAGAGAAATGCAAATCAACATCACAGGTAGCAATCACCTCAGTGCAGTAAGAATGACTATTCTCAAAAAGACTAAAGTTAACAAGTGCTGGTGAGGCTGAGAGGAAAGGGAGTCCCTGTTCATGACTGTGGGAATGCCAGTCAGGTGGCCATTATGGAAAACAGTATGGAGGGTTCTCAGAAGTTAAAAATAGAGCTACTGTATGATTCAGTGACCCCACTACTAGGTATATGTCCAAAGGCAATGAAATCAGAAGGTTAAAGAGACCTGCATGTTCACTGCAACACTGTTTACAATGGCCACAAAATGGAAACAGCCTAAATGTCTGCTGATACATAGGTAAAAAATATGAGATTCATAAACACAATGCAATACAATTCAACCATAAAAAGAATGAAATTCTGTCATTTGTGGCAACATGGATGGAACTGGAGATCATTATGTTAAGTGAAACGAGCCAATAACCTGACTTGTAGAATCAAAACAAGTTGATTTCATAAAAGTGGTTACCAAAGACCAAGGAATTAGAATAGGTGGGAGGGATGAGTAATGGAGGGATTGATAGAGGTACTAAGTTACAGTTAGGAACAAAAGTTTCTCTATGCTATTGCATAGGGTGATTATAGATAACAATACTATACAATTTAAGAAACTAGAAGAGAGAATATGAAAGGTTTTGCCATCAAGAAATGATAATTGAGCTGGGTATGGTGGTGGACACCTGTAATCCCATTATTGGGATGCTGAGACAGGAGAATCACAGGTTCTAGACCAGCCTCAGCAACTTAGCAAGACTCTCAGCAACCTAGTGAGACCCTGTTTTAAAACAAAACAAACAAAAAAAAATAGAAAGGGCTGGGTGGGGAGATGCCCTTGGGTTCAATCCTCAGTATCACTAAGTAAGTAAGTAAATAAGTAAAATGATAGCTACTCTAGATATATATGTTTAGCCTGCTGTAAAGATTATGCAATGTATACATGTATACATGTATTGAAACATCACATGGCTCATAGTTTACTATGGAACACATGTTCAGTGTTCTGCTATCCCCAAATATGGTTAATCTTTGGATAATTTCTCTCTGGTATTAGGTTGACAACCCTGTATACACGTAATTGTATTTAATGCTGGCATCATCCTGTTCCCATCACATAGGTGCCTAGAAAGTGGTAATGTTTCTACTACACATAAGAAAATAAGCATGGCTATTGCAAAATTAAATCACTAACACTGCCCAGAACCACTTGTTGCAATTCGAAAGCATTCCATGTTGCATTTGTTGCTTAACAATGGGGAAGCATTCTGAAAAAAATGTGCCCTTAGGTGATTTCATTGTTGTGCAAACTTTGTAGCGCTCTTACGTAAACCTAGATGCTATAGGTCAAACACTACAAGACTTCTTGATACAATCAAGAGACAAGGTAAATGAGATGCATACTGCTACTGCTGGCACAAAGCAGCCTGCTGTTTTACAGCCAAATTTCTTTTATAACTAGGAACATACTCTAAAATAACAAAATATAGTATGGCAAATACATAAGCCATTAGCAGTTATTACAAAGTATTACATTCTGTATATACTTGTATGTGCTGTACATTTTTACAGTTTGCAAAGCAGTCGGTTTGCTTACATGAGCATCACCACAAGCACACGAACAAGTGCTGTTAAGTTAAACCAAAACTCTTAAATAAAAGCAGTTGTTGAGCAATTACAGGTGCTATCCAGAAAAAAGACCAGATGCCAAGACAAATTTCTGCAACTCCCACCAGCAACAGTAGAAAGCATTGGAAAAATGTCTACTACATGTAGAGATCTGAGTATTTTTCATAATGAAAATTGGGGGAAGTATAAGTTAAACCTACATTGGCTACCGATAGGAGGGTTGGTACAACGCAAAGCAGAAAAGGCCTTTGGATAGGAGGGAAATCCATATGGAGAAGTTGTTGTTGCTTCAGGATTGGTAGGGTTAACAGTCTGGAGAGTTTAAATTTAAATAGGAGCTGGGCATGTTGGCACATGCTTGCTTGTAATCCCAGTATTTGGGAGGCTAAGACAGGAGGTTCACAGGTTCAAGGCCAGCCTCAGCAACTTAGGCCCTCCACAGCTTAGTCAGACACTGTTTCAAAATGAGAAATAAAACAGGGCAGAGGGTGTAGCTCAGAGGTAGGATGCCCCTGAGTTCAATTTCCAGTCACACACACACACACACACACACACACACACACACAAAGATTGAGGTGGCCCTGCTGGTCAGCCAAGTTTCATGTCAAGGTTTCAACATACATTTAGGAATATGAAACAGTCTTTTGTTGGTTTTGCCTATAAGCTTTTAACTTCCCTTATCTCTTCCATCCTTCAGCCCATGTAATTAAATTTTGGATGACTAAGAATTTTTCTTTTTTCATTTCCCCCTTTTCATTGAAATCTTTTGGAGACAGCATTGCTGATGAAGGCTTGCAGTATTTTTAAATCATGTTTTATTAGCCCTTTTATGTTCTGAGTGCATCTGTGTGGCTAAAAAGGCTTGTTCCTAGGAAATCGTCGCCCATAGAGGAGGGGAAACCATAGGCGTAGGGAATGGTGGTAGGGCACATGCCTAGCATGCACCAGGCCCTGCACTGGATAAAAAAATAAAAATAAAAATAAATAAATAAAGGAAAAAAGAAAGATGTGCTTGTTCATAATACAATTTTAAAATATGAAACAGGACATACAAACCATTGTATATTTAGCACTTTTCATCATATAAACTTTAAGCTTACGCTTAATAATCAATGTTTAAGAAATTTTAGCCAGGTGTGCTGGTGTATACTTGTAATCCTAGTACTTTGGAGGCTTTGACAGTAGGATCACAGGTTTATAGCCAGCTTCCACAACTTAGTGGGACCCTGTTTCAAAATAAAAGAATAAAATAGGGCTGGGGATATGACTCAACCCTGCATTCTATCCTCAGTACCTCAAAAAAAGAATTTATTTACCCTGTGCTTGGGAGGTTGAGACAAGAGGATTGCAGGGTTGAGGCCAGCCTTGGTGACCTAGTAAGATCTTGCTTCAAAATAAAAAAAAAATAAAATATGCCTAGGGTGTAGCTCAGGGGCTCATGGGTTCAATCCCCAGTACTACACACACATACACACACACATACACACACACAGAGTTTTATTTAGAAATGACCCAGATATTTAATGAACATCTATTATATAATTTAATATAACGTGACCTTAAGTTTTCAAGTTACTGAAAAAAATTTTTGAAACTATGATGAGTTCATTTATCCCAGGATGGTGGTATAGCTCAGTGGTAGAGAACATACCCAGCACTATGAGACTTGGGGTTCCTTCCCCAGAACCAAGGAAAAAAATTCTGTTTGCATTTACCCAGTAAACTAAAATTCTCTGAAGAAGTTGCATCTGTATTAAAGATCCTGCAGACTGCATGATATTGGTTGTCCAGAACATCCTAATTGTAGAGAGATGAAACACTGTAGTTCAAAAGCCAAAATTATCTTGGGTTATCTTAAACACTTTAGAATAGCCAGTTACCTTAACTTTTGTATCTGACCTAACAAGCATTCTCATGACTGTTAGGAAAACTTCTACAAGCGGCTTCGGTGCAGGGTCCAATTTATGTATCAAAGCAGAACAAAGATGGCAGTGTGCGGGGCACAGAGTATCAAAGGTGGCATCACGCAGGGCAATATGGAGCCTCCAAGGACATGCTTAGTTACTTTTCATGTAACAGTGGCATTTAGCAGAGGAAGGTGAGGAAACCTAACTAACACCATGTTCTGACTGTTCCCACAAGGGTAACTTCAATCTGTGTGCTCAGGCCATGTTCATTCATATCTAGCTCAGAATAAACTATTTTATTTCCTTTGAAGCAGAGTTGTTATTTCACATGGACACCTAATTTATTCATAACAGGTATGTCTAAATTGATCATGAAGACATTATGAAGCATTGAACAGAGCTAGCTAGCTATTGTCTCACTATTTCTGTTAACTATTTCCCCAGCATGTGGATGTTAGGTAATGGTCACCTGAGAAGGAATTCTAAACTTAATTACCTCAGTATTTTTTTTTTCTTTTTGCGGTACCGGGGATTGAACTCAGGGGCATTCTACCTTTGAGCTATACCCCCTAGCCCTATTTTTTATTCTTTATTTTGAAACCAGGTCTCACTAAGTTGCGGAGTGCCTCACTAGGTAGCTGAGGCTGGCCATGAACCCGGATCCTCCGATCTCAGCCTCCCGAATGCTGGGATTACAAGTGTGCGCCACCATGCCTGGCTTCAGTATTTTTTTTTTTTTATCAGAACACACAACTGCCTTTTCATTAAGCCAACAATATTATTAGTCTTATTCAGATTTTCTCAAGTCATGTAAAGTTTGAAAAGCGTTTGGTTTCATTTTATTTAGTTTATGAGCACTTATTTCTAAGTCAGTTTGGTACCAAGTAAAAAATATACAAATGCATGTATAGAAATAAACATACATGTAGCCATAATACATACATAAAAGAGAAATAAATATCTTAGAGCTTTCATTTAGATTCTCCATTTGTGACCTTCAAAACAGTTTTTCTCCCCCCCATTAGAATAGTGATCTGATTATCTACACCATTCCTCTAGCAATTGTTAACCCTAAATTTGCACTTTCAAGGGTATGACTCTTAGGTGAAACTAGGTAAAAACTGACATGTCAAAGACACATAATTTTTTAATGTGCTTTTATTGGTGGTCTCACATCATAATGTAAATCATGTTGACAATGACAAACACACAGCACTTGTTGCCCCCCCACCTTCCAGTCTCCCCCCTTCTCATACAGAGTACTGAGATTGACATTGGAATTTTCACATATGTACATACAATTGATGTTAGTATTTCCAATAATGAACCTCAGTCTTCCCTTAGACCACTTTCCTGGTTCCACTGAGGTTTCTCCTCCATTATCTGGAGTTCCTCTGGTATCCCAGTTACTTCCTAGCTTGCACATATTAAAAAAAATATATATATGTCCCCTCACTTTCTGTGACTGGCTAATCTTACTTAACATAATGCTCTCCAAGTCCTTCCATTTTCTTGCAAATGACATCATTTTATTCTTCTTTATTGTTGAGTAGAATTCCATTGTGTGTATTTCCCATAGTTTTGTGATCCATTCATCTGTTGATAGACACCTGGGCTGATTCCATAATTTGGCTATTGTGAATTGTGCTGCTATGAACATAGGTATGCATATATTATTGTAGTTCTCTGGTTTCAACCTTTTTGGAAAGATACCCAGGAGTGATACAGCTGGATCATATGGTGGATACATTTCTAGTTTTCTAAGGAATCTCCACACTTATCTCCATAGTGGCTGAACTAGTTTGCAATCCCACCAATAGTATAGAAGAGTTCCTATTTTCCCACATCCTCGCCAACATTTATTGTTATTTGACTTCTTGATGACTGCCATTCTGATTGGGGTTAGATAGAATCTCAGTGTAGTTTTGATTTGCATCTCCCTAATTGCTACTGATTTTGAACATTTTTTCATGTATCTGTTGGCCATTTGTATCTCTTCTTTTGTGAAGTGAAAGACACAGAATTTAAATACCATTATTTGCTGAGGAGTGTTAGGTGAAGTCCCAGTTAAGAAAAAATGGTGAAAGTGAGGCTTGTGCAAATTTGTTAGTGTCTTTCCCTATTGTAAGAATGTGTCCTGTCCCTTACAAATAGAAATTTGTTTTGTGGCTTTGTAGACGAAAATATCTTTTACAAAGTATTTCAAAACAGACAACTAAAATACCAGAAATTTGTACTTTGAGGATGATTTAGTTCAAGGCTGGTATCTTTAACTGTAGCTTGTTTTCTTAAATTACTGACATTAGGGCATATCTCTTTAAGGAATTGGGAAAAGAAAGCCCTTTCTATGTCTGCTTGTCCTCTCTGTTTTGTTTCATCTTGGCACTGGGGATTGAATTTAGGGGCACTTTACCACTGAATTACATCCCCAATCCTTTAATTAATTTATTTATTTTTAAATTTTGAAACAGGTCTCGCTAAGTTGCAGAGGCTTGCCTCAAACCTGTGATCCCCATTTCATCCTCCCAAGTACTGGGAATACAGGCATGTACTACCACACCAGGCTGAAGGCTTAATCTTTATAAATACTTAATGTAATTTCTTTAGGTTTTCAGGTTGTGGAACCATGGGACAGTTGGATAAATGGGTTTAGAGTAAAAAAGAAGATCAGTTTTAGGGAAAGTATCTTTAGAACTTTCTAAAGCATTATTTTCTTAATTATAGGTTTCAGTCATTTTAGAAAAAGAATCTTGCAAGGAAGCAATTTTATAGTCTACAGATTATCTACTAGCTTTATTGTGCCGGGTAAAATAAACTTTTCATCCTAATTGTTTAGTACATTTGATTTCTAACTTAGAATGTAAAAAAGAACAATTTTGCCAGATTTCTAAAATCTGCCATCTTTAGATTAATCCATTTTGATAAAAATGTACACAGTTCAGCTCCAAATTTCTTAGCATCAGCTGGCATTCCTAGAATACCTATCTATCATCCATCCATCTATCATCTATGTATTTATGTATGTATCTATCTGCCTGTCTATCTATCTATCTATCTATCTATCTATCTATCTATCTATCTATCATCTATCTGCAGACCAAGTGTTAAACCCAGCACCTCACATATGCTAGGTAAGCACTGTACCACCCCCATCCCTTTATATGAATTTTAAGACAGGGTCTTGCTAAATCTCCAACTTGCCATCCTCCTGCTTCAGCCTCCAGAGTTACTAGAATTACAGGCAAGTGCCACCACGCTCAGCAGAAAGGGTCAGAAGGTATAGAATTTTGACTTCACATACCATATAAAACAGTTATTCTCAGTCAATCAAAGATGGGAAATGAATGTTTTGGGTTTGAAGTGTGTTGCTTATGAGTGCTATTCCCCAGGTGTCACCGATAGGCAGTTGCCTACACTCTTATGGGACCTTGGAGGGCTCTGAACATCACACCATAAGGGCACTTGAGGAGCTGGGAGAACATGTCCCTTATTGTGCACCTTCCATATGAGCCAGAAATGTTACTTCTAACCTGGGAACAGGTTACTTGGTAGGAAGCCCTACAAGATCACTATGCATCGTGAACAATTGTCCCAATACTTCTGCAAACTTTCCAGTTGCCTGGAAACTTCTCTGAGAGGATGGAAAGAAGCAATATGACTGGAATTCAGAGGCAATTTTTAATATGCCCTCTTTTTTTCCCTTCTTTTTTGTGGTACTAAAGATTGAACCTAGGGGCATTCTATCTCTGAGCTACATCCTCCAACCCTTTTTATATTTTGTTTTGAAACAGGATCTCATTAAGTTGCAGAGGGCCTTGCTAAGTTGCTGAGGCTGGCTGTGAACCTGCAATCCTCCTGTCTCAGCTTCCCAAATACTGAGATTATAGGCATGCACTGCTATCCCGGGCTTAATCCACCCTTATTTGAATATTAGAGTTAAATTTGTGGGCCTCATTGAGAGCAGTCAAGATACAAATTGTAATTACATCAAATTGCCACAAGATGTCATGATGGGCTCAAAATATTTTAGGCAAAACAAAATCCACAAAAACAAAATCATAGAACAGAGAAAAATAAAATTATACTACCAAATTAAAGAGAATCTCTGCACAGATATGATTCCAAACTTGAGAGAGTTCCCTCATAAATACAATACAAAATTGAAGGCATTCCTTTACCAAATTTGAGGGCATCCCCTGGACAACTCACTGGTATTTGCAAATTGGCAATTTTGCCACAGATATCCAGGGCAGCCACTTGCAGATGGACCAAAACAGAAGGGGTTTAACAAAACCTGAATATGACAACCACAAGTTGTGGGTGCTCAATTCTGGGGCCACGGAAAGCTCAAATGGGAGGCACTTATCTGGCTTTGGTGAGAGTACTGCTACTGCGGCACTGTACTCAGCTGCAAGGGATTGTGTCCCCTTCTCCTTTGAAGACTGTATCCTGTAGCTGCCATCAAAGATATTAAACCAAACTCTTGAGACCAAGGGATCTCTGGAATAAAAGAGTTTATTGAGCTGTTACAGATACTAGCCAAAAAAGTACTAGGTCTTGACAAGTTCCCACAACTACCAACAGCCAGGCCGATAGCAGATTAAAAAAAACATCCATTAGATCTAGAGTTAAGAGTATTTTTATCACCAAAATTTTGGGAAGGACAGCATAAATATTAGCTATTGGCTATAGCTAAGAGGAACAGTATAATGCAAAACTGGGAAAAGGTGGGATAGGAGGAAATTATTCCCCATAAGGGGAAATAATCATTGCATCTGGATTAGTGGGGGCCAACAGTCTGGGAAGTTTATACATAAACAGGTTTACATGTAGATACCTGGTGGTCAGAGATGATGGGGTTTAATTCAACATTCAACATATTTTCAGAAATGTGAAATCTTTTGCTGGGTTTTGCTTGCAAATTATTGACTGGTTAGCATCCCTATCTTTTCTTCCATCCTCTAGCCCTTGTAATTAAATTTAGCACATCACAGAACTCTTCTTTTATCAGCCATGACATTATGAAAGCTGCAATGTCACTAGGCAATAGGAACTTTTCTACTCCATTATAATTTTATGGGACCACTGTCATATATGCAATCATTGACTGACATGTCTGACAACCGAATGTTTTAAAAACAGAGTAAGTTGAAATAAGGATTTCTCCAAATCTACTTTCCTATTAGTATTCTAGGTGTGAAATAATACATTTACTACATTTGTTGAAACAAAAGTTGTGTATACACTTGAATCAGGTAAATTTTGTCAAAGAAAAAAGACAATGCATGGTACAAAATCTTTAATATACATGCAACAAGTATAGTACATCAAGGCAACAAAATACACATGGAAATATTGACATGTAATTCAGCATTCTTTTGGGGGGATTATTAAAAATAAACACTATCACTTAAAATTAAAGATTGAGACATACATTGTTTCCTCATGCAAACATTTACAAACAACCTTTAACTAGTGTGAAATGGACTGTGTAGAAATATGAATTTCACAGTAGCAGATGTATTGCATACCAAGAGCTCCAAGAAAGGAGGAAAAGCCAAGATCCTCAAATGTCATCTTTAACTCTGCATTGAACAGCATGGTAAGAGACACAAGTTTCCACTAGACAAATCTGAAAAATTATACCAATTATAGAATCTTGAATTTCCTTCCACATTACAAAAATGCATGGAAAAAAATTAACAATATTTTTTAATGACAAAAGGATCATAAGTGTCAGCTGAGAGTGGACCATGAATGAGGAAGCATTTAACATTTGGATAGTTCTCAAAAAAGCAGCAATAGTGCTCAAGGCCAGCCTAAAATGTCCAAAGTTTCTCTCCTTATCCCGTTCCTCTATCCATCCTCCCAAGCTTTCAACTGTCTTCATTTTGTATCTTTCTTCCTTCACCCTGAAAAAGCTGATTAAAAACTGCTTTGGACACTTCACTCTTAATAAGGAATACAGAATTGAGAATAGGTTAAAGGTACAATTTCTCAAGTATATTTGCATTTCTACAAGTATTAAAGTCTTAAGCTAAAAGACTATGTTCTGGCATATCTAAGGTAATTTATTTTAAGGGCTTTTAGGCCTCCTTTGTCCCTGAAATGACATTGTTTGGACTGTCACATATAAGACTGGCCTTGTTACTATTATTTTATATTCCAAATTAGGAGACTAAGCTCTAACTATTGCAGAGAACCATCATTTTCTTACAATTCTAATACAAAGAATGAATGAAGTTACATTCATTGCCTCTAAAAAAAAAACTGTTTTAGGAACATTCCTTCCATATGTCAAAGCTACTATGTTTGCATGTAATGTTTTAGTAATAAACAAAAATACCATATGAACTCCCAGGTAAATATTGTGGCCTCTTCATGTAAACAATATATAAAACTTCTTTGGCACAACTAATCATATTTTCTTCTTATTTCTTACTATAGAAAATATACTTCATATGTTTTCATTTTTGATATGATGGAAATTTTAAGGACAAATGTAGCTGTTCCAAAAATTGCAAAATAATTTGAAGTATGTGTTATAAAAAAGAAAACTAATTTACCTGTAAAAATGTAGGGATTTTTAAATATTAACATCAGTTTTAAAATGAGATGATATAACATGAAGTCTGTAAAATACATGACACAACTTGTTACACTCAAGGGAGAAAAATAGCACTGTATGTCAGACATTTATTTACTGTTAAGAATGGCGGTTGTATTCTAGTGATCCTTTAGAAGCTCCTCAAATCTCTAATTTGAAATCTTTCCTGATGTAGCATTTTTTCAACATTTGTTCTATATTTTGAAATACTTCCAACTCTTCAGGCATACCTGATCATATTTTTAAATTGATAACTTTTAATGAAATCTTGGAAAACAAAGATAAGAAATTTATTTTCCCTATGTATATACATATAAAATACTTTCCCTATGACCCTTACAAAGTAAGTCATTAACTGCCTAAAAAGGCACATTCCTACAAAATTTATAAAAAGTTAAGTGGAATGTTAATATGGTACCAAATAATAAATGTTAAAGAAAAGCTGAGAGGCTGGGATATAGCTCAGGGAAGAGTACTTTCATAATATGTTCAAGGCCCTGGGTGTTCAATCCCCAGCACCAAAACAGAGGGGAGGGAAGGGGAGGGGGAGAGGGAGATGGGGGGAAGGGGAGGGGGAGGGGGAGAAGGCTACTGTGAAACTGTAGCTCAGAATCTTCCAAAATATGCCATGTATGTATGTATGTATGTATGGTAATGGGGATGGAACCCAGGGGCCTTGTACCTCCGGGTTATACCCCCAGCCCTGTTTAATTTTTTATTTGGAAACAAGATATTGACAAGTTGCTGAGAGCCTCACCAAGTTGCTGAAGCTGACTTCAAAACTGCCATCCTCCTGTCTCAGCCCCCCTAAGTACTGAGATTACAGGCGTGTGCTACCACATTCAGTAAAACATGGCATTTAAACATTAGAATGTAGAAAAAATAATGAAAAATGAAATTGGCTTTTTTTCTGAAAATTTAATCACTGAATAAGAGAATGAAAACAAATACTTAGCTTAAGTCTCTAGAATAAAACCTTGAACTCAGCCTCTGGCCACCAAGATACATTTAAACAAATATATAAAAATCAGTTGAATAGTAATTATGTACAATTTGCAATGAATCATTAGCTTGGAGAATCTCTGAAAGTTTTTAAAAGCCTTTTCAATTTTAAACTTCCTCAATGACAAATACAAGATTTTAAAAAATGAAAATGTCAGAACCACTGTTTTTCCCTTATAGTTTACATGTAGTACTGAACTCTCTAAGCAGAAGAATTCCAGACATGTACCAGAACAATATAAAATTTCAAAGGTCTCCCCAGCAGTCAGACTTATGTAAACTGAACATTTACAATATAGAAACTTTTGGCTTTTACATGAAGTGTTCAGGATGGAGTTAGGCCTGGACTCGTCATCTCTGCTGTAGGACTTGCAAGGCAGTCATTTGATTTTAAGCTTGTTAGAGACTTGTAACTTGCCACTGATGTTAGAGACCCGCATAGACCAAGTAATGATGGAGTATCTTCTTTACCTGAAAATTAGGATAAAATAAATAATTAATATCCTTGAAGAATGATACACCAATTATATCCTAAAACCACTAGAAACTTCCATAATTTACAGGATAATAATATATGCAACTATGAAGTCAAAGATTTGTATCTAAATATGTTTTGACTTTCCAGGAGTTTCAATATCACCCTTAAATATTACACAGGATTGTCTGTGCTTCTCATAAAATTTTTAGATATGAAAGTTTGAGATACCATGTTTTAGAGCAAAATTTAAAGTTTACCTTTTTTTTTTTCAAACATGTTTATGTTCACTTGGCTAGTAAAGAATAATAAAAAACTAAGTAACAGTAAGTGTCCAAGTCAGAGAAATATCAGCAAATCCATACTTAAGCTAAGTAACGCATTAGAAGCCAGTTGTTACTGGTCAGACAGTACTGCCCCAACTCAATAGGAAGGCTTGATTTTAGGAGAGATTGCATTCATGTATTTTATTTCAGTATCTACTATGTGTCGGGGATTTTCTTAAATGCTGGACTTCACTAGGACCCTGAAAGAAGAATGGTAGATCTATTTTCATGGCTGAGGTAAATCAAGTTCTTTCCAGACCTAAGTTTCAACCTACAGTGTACAAATGCTAGATCTAAGTGGGGCTGTGAAAAGCTAAAGTCTTTGAAAATTAGCAGGTTTCCAAAGATAATGGAAAACTTAGGTTTTACTTATGCAGACACAGAAGTGTAAGCTGAGCTAGGTATCAGGTGTTTCTGAATATTATGTATTATTTCAAACAGCTTCTCTGAAGTGTTCCCATAGTCCTTTGTACTTACCTCTCCATGTCACACTGTATAGTAATTGTGTGGGTTCTCTTTCTCTCTCATTACACCTCTTTGAGAAAGGACATGGACATTTCTTTGCTCATGGCTACTTTTATCATTTAAGTTAGTAGTATCATTTCTCCAGTGTTTTGCACGTTCACTAAATCATCTACAAAAATCCATTTCTCATTTCTCTCTACCGGAAGTTTCTAAATGCATTATTTAACACTTGTAGTAAAATGTTAAAATGTGGTGGAAAGAATGGATATCTTTACTTTGTTCTTGAACTAAGTATTTTCCCATTTACTAGGAGCTTTAAGAAAATATTATACATACATTTGGAATAAATCCAACTGGTTGTGGTGTATCATTTTCTTTGTATGTTGCTAGATTCTATTCTAAATAACACATTGTTTAGAACTTTTTTTTGTCAATATCCATGAACAATATTAGTCTATAATTTTCTTTTTATCTTTCATACTATATTTATCAAGTTATATCTATTTCCTAAAATACTTACAAAGTTTTCCCTCATTTTCCATGCTTTTGGATAATAATTTATGAAGTACTGGGGAACTGTTTGGTCTTTGACGTTTAGGTAAAATGATCCTGAGGAACCATGTAAACCAGACCCTTTTATGTGGATAGTTCCTTAATAACTCCATTTCTTTTCTGGATATTGACTTGTTTAAGCCTGCTTTCTCCAATGGGTCCAATTTCAGTGAAGTGTATTTTCTACCCACTTAACCTAAGTTTTCAAATTTATTTGCACACAGGTCTGCAAAGTAGCCTCCCACTACTTTTGAAATTCTTTTTTCAGTGATTGTTTCCTCTTGTGAGTTCTTTTTTTTTTTTTTTAATTTTTCTCTCTTGTGATCAAATTAGCTATGTCTCAGCTGGGCGTGGTGGTGCACACTTGTAATCCCAGCATTCGGGAGGCTGAGACCAGAGGATCCGGGTTCGCGGCCAGCCTCAGCTACCTAGTGAGGCACTCCGCAACTTAGTGAGACTTGGTTTCAAAATAAAGAATAAAAAATAGGGCTGGGGGTATAGCTCAGAGGTAGAATGCCTCTGAGTTCAATCCCCAGTACCGAAAAAAAAAAAAAAATTAGCTATGTCTCTAATTTGTTAATTTAAAAAAACTGTTTTTCTGTTCTCTCATTTATTTGTGATTTCATCTTGATTATTTCCTTCCTTGTGTGCTTGGCTATTTTGTTCTTTTTTCAGCTTCTTGAGCTTAGAAATATATTCATTTATTTTATTCCATTTTTATGAATAAAAGCATATAAAAGATATAATTATCTATATGACTTTAAATAAACATACCCTATAAAAACTATTATTATTATATTTTGGAAATTTATAATTTCCACTTTGTTATGCAAGAGTTATTTTATTTATTAGAAGGGTTTTTTTTAAATTTTGAGGTAAAGGGCCCATCTGAAGCAAAAATGTTTATTATCAGTAATTTCTAGACTTTTTTCACATTGTGATCAGGGAATGCTATTTGTAATATTTGACTATAAATTTATATTTTATTTATGATTTAATATATGATCATTTTTTGTTACTATTCTTTCCATACTTTTTTTTTTTTTTTTTTTTTTTTTTTTTTTTTTTTTTTTTTTTTTTTTTTTTTTTTTTTTTTTTTTTTTTTTTTTTTTTTTTTTGCGGTACTGGGGATTGAACTCAGGGGCATTCTACCTCCGAGCTATACCCCCAGCCCTATTTTTTATTCTTTTTATTTTGAAACCGAGTCTCACTAAGTTGGAGTGCCTCACTAGGTAGCTGAGGCTGGCCGCGAACCCGGATCCTTCGGTCTCAGCCTCCCAAATGCTGGGATTACAAGCGTGCGCCACCACGCCCGGCTTTATTCTTTCCATACTTAAGAAGAAGGTACATTATCTGTTATCAGGGTGTAAAGTTCCAGATAAGGTATGCCTTACTATGTCTAGTCCTTTTATATTTGTGCCAGTGAGTTTTCTGTTACTGTAATAAACCTGAGATAATCAACCTGTAAAGAAAAAAAGTTAATTTTGGCTCACAGTTTCAGAGGTTCTAGTCCATGACTAATTGGCCTTGTTGCTTTGAGCTTATGGTAAGGCAGCACTGCATGGTGGGAGTGTATGGGGGAGCAAAGTTGCTCAGCTCATGATTAGAAGCAAAAAAGAGGAAGAGGAGAGGCTAGGGTCCACTAGGCCCCACTACTTAAAATTTCCTCCACCTCTGAAAAGTGCCAATCTGGGGAGTAAGTCTTTAACACAGGGGTCTTTCAAGAGACATTTACCATCTAATCTGCACCATTCTGCCATACGTCTTTTCTATCTTGTTTTTGTCCATCTGGTTTTTGTTATACTGAGAACAGTGTGTTAAGTCTCATATTGTCTCTAGGTTTCTATCTATGTCTCCTTTCACATGTATAAAGGTGGATGGTTTGGTGCATAATCCTGTTTTATCTTAATTGTAGCTTTTAATTGACACATGACTTTCTTTCTAACATTTAACACATTTGGACTTAAATTCCACTTGTCTGATATCAGGTCTGCTACTCCCATTTCTTTGTGTTTTAATTTGCCTGGTATAAATATGTTTATCTCTTTATATGTAGCCATTTTGAATAACTTAAAATTTCAGTACAATTTTATGTATATATTGTTATACTTATATTCTTTACATGATATGTCTTCTTTGCCATTTTATTTTATATATTTCTTTTGGTGTTCTTTCAAATATGATATATCATTGTGCTGCTGTATTATTTGTTGTGTTTATTTTATCACAGAATGTCATATTTTCTTAACTTTTAAAAAAATGTGTTATTTAGGAACATTTGTACTTTTGTATAGTTATTTTACAACTAGATAAGTCAAATGCCAACCTCATACTCTTTCCCTCTTAAGTAGTTTGATCTTTTTGCCTGGAAGTAATCAGCATATTTTCTTTATTGTTACTAATAATTTAGTAGGATAGATGAGCTTTTGAGGATGCTAGACACAAACACATGAGAAAAAATCAAGGGCTGATCATTTCTCATCCTGAGGGCAGCTTAATTTCTAGCACGCTTCACATAAATGTCATTATTTTCTGGCAATTTCTGCAACTAGTTTTTAAGTAGTGTAGAAAGGTAACTTTCAAGTAGAATTTTTTTTCTTACCTTCACTGATTAAATTTAAAGAGTCTTGTTTTCCATCTCCTTCTTGTGACTGGCTTGGATCTAATGAAGTCTGAGAAAGGCTAACTTCTGCTGATAACTGGTCAAGACTTTGATAACTTTTCCTATAAACAAGAATAAAACATTACTAGAATTTCTTCTAACAAAAAAGAATTTCTAGAGATATCCTTCAATGATTTTCAGGTGTTTAATTTCTAGATAATTTTCTACCAACATTTGCCCTAATTTTACCTGTAACATGGCTTTAATGTGATCTCTATTATACTTTTTTTCTACCCTATTTGGAGGTATTCCTGTTTTACTCACTGAAAAACAGAAAAGAAAAATAATTTGTCAATTTTAAATCCTTACACCAATATTTGATTATCCAGATGATTAAAAAATGGGAATTCTAAGCGAGCTATTTATAATTCTCAAAAATGCAGAAAATCTACAGATTACTTTTTTTTTTTTCTTTTGTGGTACTGGGGATTGAACCCAGAGACATTCAGGCTCTGAGCTACACCCCTAGCCCTATTTTTTTTTCTTTTTAAATTTATTTTTAATTGATGCATTGTAATCATACATCTTTGTTAGGGACAATCTGGTAAAGGCATACATGTACACATTTCTCATTTAACACTTCCCCAATTCCCACCCCACTCCTTCCTCCTCCTCCTTCTCAAAGTCAGTTTAGTGATTGACTTTGATATGTTCATGAAAGTACATCATGTTCATTAGGGTGCCCACCTTCCCCCCATCACCTTCCTTTAAATCAAATTCTTTGCTCACCTAAGGATTTTCCTTCTTCATCTGGAGTCCCTCTTATGTCCCATTTTCACCCTAGCATCCACATATTAGGGAGAGCTTAGATTTTTTACTTTTTGTGACTGACTAATCTCACTTAACATAATGTTTTCCAGTTGTATCCATTTCCCTGCAAATAACATGATTTTGTTATTTTTTTTATGGCTGAGAAAAATTCCATTGTGTACATATCCCATAGTTTTGTAATCCATTTATCTGTTGATGGACATCTTGGCTGGTTCCATAGTTTGTCAATTGTAAATTGTGCAGCTATAAACATAGATAAACATGCATCAGTCTGATAGTTTGGTTTCCATTCTTTTGGGAAGATACCCAGAAGTGGTATTGGTGGATCATATGGTAGGTTCATTCCCATTTGTCTGAGGATCCTCCATACTGTTTTCCAAAGTGGTTGCACTAATTTGCAATCCCACCACCAAGTATTAGGGTTCCCACTTCTCCACACCCTTGCCAGCATTTGTTGTTGTTTGTGTTCTTGATGATTGCCATTGTGATTGGGGTTAGGTGAAATCTCAAGGTAGTTTTGATTTGCATCTCTCTGATTGCTAATGATGTTGAACATTTCTTCATACATTTATTGGCCATTTGTATTTCTTCTTTTGTGAAGTGTCTATTTAGATCCTTTGCCCATTTTTTGATTGGGTTATTTGTTTTCTTAGCTGTGAGGTTCTTGCGTTCTCTGTATATCCTAGATATTAGTCCTCTATCAGAAGAGTAGCTGGCAAAATTTTTCTCCCACTCTGTGGGCTCTCTGTTGAGGTTCTTGATAGTTTCCTTTGCTGCACAGAAGCTCTTCAGTTTAATGCAATTCCATGTATTGATCTTCCTTTGAGTTGCTTGTGCTTTTGGGGTCTTGTTGAAAACATTTTTACGTGTGCCTATGTGTTGAAGTGTTGGGCCTATGCCCTCTTCAAGTAGTTACAAGGTCTCTGGCCTGACTTCCAGGCCTTTGATCCACCTTGAGTTGACTCTTGTGCAGGGTGAGAAAGTGGGGTTTATTTCCATTTTCCTGCATATGATTAACCAATTTTGCCAACATCATTTGTTAAAGAGGCTATCATTTTTTCCAGTGTATGTTTTTGGCTCCTTTGTCAAAGATCAGTTGACTGTAAGCATGTGGGTCTGTTTCTGAATCTTTTATTCTGCTCCACTGGTCTATGTGTCTGTTTTTGTGCCAATACCATGCTGTTTTTATTACTGTGGCTTTGTAGTAGAGTTTGAAGTCAGGTATTGTGATACCTCCTGCATGGTTCTTGTTGCTAAGAACTTTGGCTATTGTTGTTCCAAATGAATTTAAGGACTGATTTTTCTATGTCTGTGAGGAGTGACCTTGGTAATTTCATGGGTATTATATTGAATCTGTAGATCACTTTTGGGAAGAAGGCCATTTTGATGATATTTATTCTGCCCATCCAAAAGCATGGAAGATCTTTCCATCTTCTAAGGTCTTCATCGATTTTTTTTTTTTCAACTTTTTGTAGTTTTCCTTATAGAGGTCTTTTACCTCTTTGGTTAGGTTTATCCCTAAGTATTTTATTTTTGGTGGTGCTATTTTGAGTAGAATTCTTTTTCAGTGATTTTATGGTTGGCATACAGGAAAGCTTCTTTTTAGTAGACCCCACGCTGAGGGCTGGTTCAATGGCGGCCGCCACTCTGTGGTGTGGCACTGCTGCCGCGCAGATGGGCTCCTTTGCTCTCCCTGGTTGTCTTTCTGGATTTTGTTCAGCTGTACTTCAGTTTTCATAGCTTTGTTCACTTTTTTGTTGCTTTTTTTCTTCTGTCAAGAAGCTGCTTTTATGGCAGATTTGAATCGAGCTCACAGCACCTGATGAGAGGTGTTTCACTCCGACTCCATCTTCCTGGAAGTCCCTATTTTTTGTTTTTTCAAACAGGGTCTCACTAAGTTGTGGAAGGTGTCATAAGTAGCTGAGGCTGGCCACAAACCTGCAGTCCTCCTGTCTCTGCCTCCCAAGGACTGGGATTACAAGAATGCACCACCCCGCCTAGTTTACAGATTTCTCTTAATGAGGAAAGACAACTGGGATAATTTAATAATGACCTGTGTCTCAGGCAGTTCTCAGTGCCTTGATATTATTAAAGATAGTTATTATAAAAAACAAATTATTAAAAATTCTTATAATTCAGATTTTTAAAAACTGTTGGGTAATAAATATTTGGTTGTATTAATACGCCATTAAGGTAATTAACCTCATTCCCTCATCTATTTACTATCTTAGAGCCTATTTCAATTAAGCTGATTAATAAAAAATAGATTAGAAAACAAATTCAGAAATAAATTATATTCTTATATGTATGTATATATTCTTAAAACTATATATAAGATATAAAGTTAATAAAAGCTTATTATTAACATTTCCTCATACCTGGTTATTCAGGATAAAACCAAATAAAGACTTATGTATTGTTGTTATTCACATTTCACATAAAATAATTCATTATCATTTCCAAAATAAAGAGTCTCAGAAATGTTTTTCAAGCTCATCATCTGTTTTGCAAAGTAGTAAAATCCCATGTAATTTCCTAAAATATATATATTATGATAATATTTATAAGAAAATACATATAATTTTCTTTTGTACTAGGGACTGAACCTAAGGACATTCTACTTCTGAGCTATACCCCAGCCCTTTTTATTTTTTATTTTGAAAGAGGGTCTGGCTAAGTTGTTGGGAGTCTTACTAAATTGCTGAGGCTTGCCTCAAACCTGTAATTTTTCTGTATCTACCTCCCAAGAACTGAGATTAGAGGTGTGTGCCACAATACCTGGTAATTATAATTTTTAAGTACCAGAAAATTCTAAGCTGGTTGTGGTGGCATATACCTGTAATCTTACTACTTGGGAGACTGAGACAGGAGGATTGCAGGTTCCAGGACAGTCTCAGCAACTTAGTGAGGCCCTCAGTAATCTAGTGATACCATGTTTCCAAATAAAAAATAAAATAGGGGTAGAGGTATAGTTGGAGGTAGAATGTCCTGGGTTCAACCTCTAGTACCACACATACACAAAAAAGAATATTCTAAACTTATAGGAAACCTCTGATATAGCAGGTAACACTTTAATAAGCTCCATAATATATAATAAAAATTATAACCATTTTTACATAGCATTTAAACATGTGAAGCACTATTCTACATACTATATATGTTTTAACATATTTAATCCTCACAAGTACCTTAAATTAGAATGGTTACTATATCCACTATAAAGCAGAGGAAACTGGAACACACAGAGATAAGATTTAAACCTGGTAGCCTAGCCCTGATTCTCTTCCTTTAAACTACTAACTTATCTCTGCTCTGGTAAAGGAAGAAAAGATCTGGCTTTGGATTTTATTAGAAACCCTTCTCAAAGAACAGCAGTTGTTTGCTGAGATAGACCATGTAAACTATATTTTATTATATCACTAAAAATTTCATTTACTTTCACTAAACTCTTATTTCTTTAGCTATAGAGAAAAACAGGAGCAAAGGAATCTAATGAACAATTATAAATGTTTTTTCCCCAAATTATTTTTCTTTTCTGATAGGTCTCAAGAGGCCTCCTTTTTGAACTGATGGTTTAAGATGAATTTCTGAAACTGACTTTTCATCATAAGAATCTTGAATTACTTTTAAAATAAAAAAATATATAGAAATATTTACAAACAACAATAAAATATCCAGAAGCAAAAAGACCCATAATTCATTGAATACTGTCAGGCAAGAACTGAGAGAGCTCACAATCGCCTCCAGGACTGCCACTCACTGGAGCAAGCAGCTCTGTGAAGCAGCCGGAGTTCTCCCCCATGCATGCCTGCTGAGGATCCTTGTAGAATATCATGTTTTTGAGTCCAAAGTGATTTGGGAAAACTTTCTACCCTTTGTCACAATTAGTGAACAATCCTTGAGTTAATAATACTATACTTTAGTTAACCAGATATCAATGAATATAGAAACAGAAACTGGAGTCAGGTGTGGTGGCACACATCTGTAATCCCAGGATTTGGGAGGCTGAGACAAGTTTATCACAGGTTCAAGGACAGTCTCAGCAATGTAGCAAGACTCTCAGCAATATAGTGAAGGGTTGGAGGTTGGCATGGGGTAGAATGCCCCTGAGTATTACAAGAGGAAAAAAAAAAAAAAAAAAAAGGAAGAAAGAAACAGAATTTGGTAGACACTGAACTGTTAATAAAAATTAAGTGATAAAAATTCCAACCCCAAATTATGTACTTTATTCATAAGACATTAAGAACAGTACCTTATAGTATCTCACTTGCTGGAAGATTGTTACAAGCCCACTGTCTGGGAGAAAACCGGTTCAGTTGCTTTCAGTGTGACAAGGAATGGGTATGGCTTCCACTTTCGTGCCTGACTCCAGTGAGACCGACAGCACCATTTGACAAACATTGTGTTGCATACAAAACCATTCCATTGGGGTGGGGGGGTTCGTTCTTTCTTTCTTTCTTTCTTTCTTTCTTTCTTTCTTTCTTTCTTTCTTTCTTTCTTTCTTTTCTTTTCTTTTCTTTTCTTTTCCTTCCTTCTTTTCCCTTCCTCCCTCCTTCCTTTCTTTCTTACTGAGGACTAAAACAAGGGGCATTCTACCTCTCTGAATGAGATCCCTAGCCCTGTTTTTATTTTTTACTTCCAAACAAGGTTTTGCTAAATTGTTGAAGCTGGCCTCAAACCTGTGATGCTCCTGTCACAGCCTCCCAAGTACTGGAATTATAGGCATGTGCCACCACTCCTAGTGAGAATTCTATCTTTAAAAGTCTATGGCTAAATCCTGTCTTTGAATTTTATACTCATTAACATCATACTGTAAAATGTAAATATAAGTCACCAGATATATCAATCTATTGGTATTATTAGTAGTATTACTGGTACTATTGGTATTATTACTATTTTTCAAAAGAGAGCCTTTAAAATATTAGATTAACTTACTCTAAGAACTCCAAATAGTAAGAGTCATACATTCTGACTATACAACAATTTATAGTTTAATATAAACCATTACCTTGTTAAATATAATTTAAATTCCACTTGTGGAAATTATGTCCTATGTTGTAGGCATCTGAGATATAATAAAATCTATTACATTCAACATCTAACTATTTATACTTTTTTTTTTTTACGATACTGGGGATTGAACTCAGGGGCATTCTATCTCCGAGCTATACCCCCAGCCCTATTTTTTATTCTTTATTTTGAAACCGAGTCTCACTAAGTTGCGTAGGGCCTCACTAAGTAGCTGAGGCTGGCTGCGAACCCGGATCCTCCAGTCTCAGCCTCCCAAATGCTGAGATTACAAGCGTACGCCACCATGCCTGGCTCTATTTATACATTTTTAAATCACTCAAATACAAATTATATACATGAAATCGATGCCAAAGAGCTGGGTGTGGCAGCACATGCCTGTAATCCCAGTACTTGCGAGGCTGAGAGAGGAGGATTGCAGGTTCGAGACTACCCTCAGCAACAGGAAGACTCTCAGGAACTTAGTGAGACCCTAAGTCAATGCCCCTGGGTTCAATCCTTAGTGTCAAAGAAAGGAAGAAAGAAAGAAAAAAAGAATTGAGTACCAAAGGTAGGCAAATTAAAAGTCCTGAATTTAGTGGTTAATTTTACTTATATTTTATTTATATCAATGATCAAAAATAATATGGGTAATCTATGTGATTTATTTGCCCAATAGGGGTCTTGAAGTTAAAAAAAAATTATACTATCTACTAATCAATGAAAACAGAGTGTGATATACACAAGGAGACAAGTATTATCCACATGTAAAAAATAAAAACAAATATATGTACACTGTATTTATAGAAGCGCATTCATTTACACGGAGAAGTATGCTATTTTTTATTCTTGATGTTTTCATAGAAATACGCTTGAGCCGGGCGTGGTGGCACACGCTTGTAATCCCAGCATTCGGGAGGCTGAGACCAGAGGATCCGGGTTCGCGGCCAGCCTCAGCTACCTAGTGAGGCACTCCGCAACTTAGTGAGACTCGGTTTCAAAATAAAGAATAAAAAATAGGGCTGGGGGTGTAGCTCGGAGGTAGAATGCCCCTGAGTTCAATCCCCAGTAC